>NW_004624883.1:2551844-2576084 GCF_000247695.1 Heterocephalus glaber
GGAAATCTGTTTATATCTGTGTTATGGATTCCATTTGTTTCCTATGTTGGGATTCCATCATGTTCCTCAGATCCTCTATTTTTTTTATCTGTGTCCTCTCTAGATTTATTAATCATGTCTTGCACCATGAGCAAAGTCTTTGCTGTTACCTGAGTAATTATTTTTGATTTCATTTTTCACAGATTGTCTTTTGTTGCCAGTTCAGAGAGTCCAGTGATTGAGTATCAGAGTGTTCCATTTCGTTTCCCTTTGGGGTTGCTGTAGGTGACCTGGAAGTCTGTTTTTGAGGCTTGTTTATGTGTCTTCTCATTTCCACGGGGTGGGGGGTGTGCTTCTGGCACCCATGCGGCTTACCTTCTGTGCCCTAGGAGCTTGGGATGGCAGCAGGGGAGCCCCTTTCTGGGTGCTGGAACTGGCTCAGCTTCTCTGTCCTAGGAGCTTGTGATGGCAGTGGGGGAGCTTCCTTCTGGGTGCTGGGACCGGCTGAGCTTCTTGAATTTGTCCATTTTATCCATGCTGTCAATGTTATGGGCATAGAGTTTTCCATGTTAGTCCCTAATAGCTTCATTTTTAAAAAAAAATCTGTAGTGGGGCTGGGATGTGACTCTGTGGCAGAGCACTTACCTAGCATGTATGAGGCCCTGGATTCTACCTCAAGCATGACAAAAACAAATCTTTATATATAGCCTGTCAGGGGTGATGAGTGCCATGGAAGAAAGCAAAGCAGGGGGCAGCTGGGATAGCACATGCAGGTTTTTGTTTTTTTGGTTTTTTATAGACAGGGTCTCACAATTAGTTCTGGCTGGTCTTGAACTCACTATGGAGCTTCTTTAATGTAAACATAGTTTACATTAAAGTAAATAGTAGTTCTACTTCCCTGTTTGTCCCAGATACTGGAATTTGAGTCTTGTCTCTTTACCTGGTTAGTCTGGTGAGAGGCTTATACATGCTACTGATTTTTAAGAAGAAATGTTTTTCTTCTTTCATTGATATTCTCTAACAATTTTCTGTATTCAACTTCATTTTTTTTGTATCATCATCTGTATTTCCTTCCTTTGCCATTCTGCTTGCTTTATATTTACTTTCTTTTAGGATTCTAGGTTCATGAGGTAACAACTGGTATTGCTAATGTGAGATTTTCTAAAGTATACAACGTATTTTAGAAAATGTCCCCCAACTCATTAGGGGCAAACCATTTACACTGCCTGCCGCTGATAGCCAACTGTCTCATCCCAAACCATTTCACCGAGAAAATTATTTCAATCAGGGTTGGGTAGGTAGCCTCCTTATATCATTATTTCAGTCATTGGTGGCATTGTCATCTTTTAGTAGGGTAATATTTTTAGTCCTTTGGAAGGCCCTGAGTTGTTTATAGCATAAGGTAGGATGCATGCATCTTCACAATGAGGAAGATGGCCTACAAGTGATAACTTTCTCTGCCTTCATTGGGGGTATTACACAATTACCCACAAACCTCATCTCATCCAAGTTCTGGCAATCTGTACTCTCATGTTGCTGCTCACTCCTGTGCTCTACAAACACATTATAAAACACAATGCCTTTTCACTGCTGACCAGTGAGGCAGTGTTATGGAGGAAATTGTTCTTCTGGACTCAGTGCTTACCTAGTCTTTATCCTCTGTGTTAAAGGAGACAGGTTGGAGTTTTACACGTCCTCATTCTTTACTCATATTTGTTTGTAAGAAAGAGACTTGAAAAACAGATGAAAGCAGCAGTCTTCCCTTGGTTTAGTTAAATGTGAAATTACTGTAATGATCTAAAATTTCTTGGAAGAATCTAGTTATCACTAATTGGTGAAGTCATACTAGGCCCCTATGAATAAAGAAACCAAACATAAAGCCTCACCATATAGTTAAAGAGAAATTTGTTAGGGGACAGTGGTGGTTGAAGGTTGGCTTTCAAAATAAATACCATTTAATAAAACATAAAGAAGGCAAGAGAAATAGAAAAAAAGTATAGGAATGAATTATGCATATTAACAGTATTTATTCTATAATCAGAGTATTCTCCTCTTTGCCCCAGGAAACCCTGGAGTCCAATCTTCCTGTGAGGGGAACATTCTCAGGTCCATGAAAAACGGGTCTGGGCTGTGCTGATAACCAAAGTGAAGAGCTCTAGGGAGGACAATGGTGACCTACTGAATCCAGTTCTTTTCCTCCTCTCAGAGCCCAGGTGCAATGAGGGATGTGATGTCCACTGACTGCAGCCTCTTTGAGTCAGAGAGAGCTGTGACAGCCTTGTTCTGAGGTGCGCACTCCAGGTGAGGGGAGTGGAGATGAACCAGCTCTGTTAGGCATCCAGGTGAGAGCTGAAGGGGGAGTGTGGAAGCCTCACCCCAGTGAGATCCCCCCAAACAATCCAGATAGCCTGTTCTGTCATTCCTGCACCACAAGGAATGATTTTCAACTGAGACCACATTGCTACTCAGGGAAGCTTGAGAGTCAGCTTCTGGGCATGAGGGAAACAGATTCAGTTCTGTAGAGGATAGATGTCTAGGATTTGCTAGGAAACAAGGTGCTGACCCCTAGGGACAATGCGGGGTATGGGTGGAGTTTCCTTCTACCCCTGCTGTCAGACCCTGGCACGTTGCTGAACATGGGGTCCATTGTCTGAGCCTCATTAGGTTAGAGAGACAGGAGGGCTTATTGTGAAGTTCAGGGTTTAGGTAAGAGTAGTTGAATGGACGACACTCAGTTATGGTTCAATGTGATGGGCTGTAGGGGGAGTAGAGATATCCCAACTCAGAGGGTCCTCAGACTCTCCTGATCTTTCTATCTTGTCAGCCCTCACCACACAGGGGCTAATTTTTTTAGAATGAGCTCAGCCTCATAGGAGCCTGGGTGGTAGTGCCTGGGAAAGTGTGGAACAGAATCAGGTCCATAGAGGACTGGGGCACTGGCTCTGCCAGGAACTAAAGTGTTGATTCCTAGGGAGGAGGGAGGGCCCAGGAGAATTCCTTTCCCCTCCTGCTGTCAGCCCTCGGAGAACCCGTGCACATTTCCAGATGTGGCATCCGCTCACTGCCTCTGCTTTGGGTCAGAACAAACAGAGGTACTGTTCTGAGCTGTGGGCTTCAGATGAGGGGTGCAGAGAGGGCTGGGCTCAGTTAGGGCTTGCATTAAGAGATTGTGAGGGGAGTGAGGAAGGTCCATCCCAGAAATAGGGACCTGAAACAATCCAGATTTACCCTGTTCTTAGCCCTGCACTCCTCAGAGAATTCTCTGGTGAGGGCTTGATTTTGCCCCAAGAAAGAATCAGAATCTTCTTGGGTTCAGAAGGAAGAAGTTATTTAAGGGAGGACTTAGGAAACCCCATCCCAGAGAGAGTCTCAGAACATTCTCAAAAAGCCTCTGTTGGCTGCTGTAGATGTGGTTCAGAATTCTTGAGAGTGAGCCTCTTGTGTCCTCCCTAGGACATTAGAGGATATCAAAGCCTTGTTCTGAAAACTGAGCTTCAGTTGACAGGAAGATTGAGCCTGGGATCAGTTATACCCAAGTGAGGGGATTTGTGGGGTTCTGAGGAATCTCCACCACCGTAAGAAGATCTCAGAATGTTCTAAAAAAGCCTATTTTGCCTGCCTTAAACTACCCACTGCATGAATCTCAGGGGAGGACCCCCTTTCCTCCTCATTGAGTAGTGAAAGTCAGAGACTTTTCTGAGGACTGAGCTTCAAGCAAAAGAGCAAAAGGCCTGGGTTCAGTTAGACTATTGCAGGGCTGAGTGCAGAGTGAGAAAGCCCCACCTGAGAGAGAAGGTTCCCATAGTAACCCAGATCTGCATCTTGTTAATCTAGCACCAGGTGAAAATTCCCAGAAGAGCACGCCTTTCGCCTCAGGCTACCAGGTGAGGAGAGTTAGATCTTAGTTCTGAGGACTGTGCTTCAGGTCTGGGAAGCAGTGAGACCTGGGCTAAGTTAGGTAAAAGTGAGAGGCTAGGGGGATGTTGTTAAAACCTCTCCTTACATAGAGTTTCTGCAACTAGTCCAGATCTACCTCTGCTGTCACCTCTGCACGACACAGGCAAAATTCTTAGGCATGGGCCCCTCACTTGAGTCTGTCAGGTGACCCTGGGCATCAGAGCCTTGTTCTGAGGTCTGCACTTCAGGTGAGCTGAGAAGACCCAAGATTGGTTGGTTTAAATTCAGGGGCTGAGGGTGAGAGAGAAATACTGATCCAAAGTTGAGAGTCTGAAAATAATCCGTATCTGCCTCTGTTGACACCCCACTGTGCAGTGGAGAATTCTCAGATGAGCACCCCCCTTTGCCTGGAATTCAGCGCCTGGTTCTGAGGTCCCTGCTTAAGGTGAGAGCAGCAGAGAGGACCTGGGCTCAGCTAGGTAAATATAAGGGGCTGTGGGGTAAACCTGGAAGCCCTAAGCAAGGTAGTGGGTCCCAAATATTGCATACCTGCCTGTGTTGTGAGCTGTGTACATGGGACACACTTGCCAGGGCTATCCACTTCCATGCCATGGTCACAGTGACCTTTCTGCCTTAGAAATCCCCATGTGTCAGACACTTTATTCAAAGGGGAACACAATGGGTTTGACAAAGGACACAGGGTTCTGGCTTTGGGAGAGACCAAGGTGAGGTCTGAGGGAGGACACAGGGACCTGAAGAAAATCCTTTTAGAACTTCCGTCAGCCCTGTGAAGGTATGTGTGGGACAAGCAGACTTCTGCCTCTGGTGTCAGAGAGAGGGGAGGGCTTTGTCCTTCCTGTGATGAGCAGGGAGAACCTGTTCCCACTCCAGGTGAGGTCCTGAAAGCGTGAGGAAACCCCAGTTCAGCAAGACTGTCCGTGAACAATCTAGATCCATCTCTGTTGTTGGTCCTGAACCCCACAGGGGCTGGTTTGTAAGAATGAGTCCTCTCCATCCTTTAGCCTTGATGTCACAAGGCACACTCAGTAAATAGGAATACAGTTCAGACTGTCAGGAAACAGGGTCCGGCCCCAGAGGGAGGAATGAGGGCACCCACCCCACTAGAGGAGCCACATGAGGGACTTCTCTACCCCAGGTATAAGACCTAGCAACCCCTGAGCATTGTGTCTGGATGTATGAACTCCCAAATTCTATGGGTGAGGCCCTGAGAATGTTAACAGTCTTGATCATAGAGGAAGGGGACCTTACACTCCAGAACAGAGAGAAGAAGAAGAAGTCTTCCCCGCAGAAGTCTGCTCCTGCTTGGCCTTCAGGGAAGCCCCATGTGGGGTTATCAGTCAGGGGACTCCTGACTTCTTCAACAGGATCTGAGAGACCTCAGGGTCTTTGAAGAAGGAGCAAGACTTCAGGGTAAAGGGACACACTGGCCCTGACCCAGTCAGGATGAGAAATGAGGCAGGATTGCGGGTCCCAGGACACAGGATAGAAGGGACCCAGCCTGCCTAATCTTTCAATCTGAGTGCTGTCCTGCATTCCCACCTAGAGTCTGAGGGAGGAGATTAAGTTTCACAGACTGGTAGAGCTACTTCCAAGACTCAAGGGGACGATGTACAGGGACATTGGTCACTAGATCAGAGGGTGACCTCCTCTCAGACGTCAGCCCCTGGGAGACACAGTGCACCTCTGGCCCTGGCTCTTGGTGTCAGGCAGGGAAAGGCCTTGATCTGTGGCATGTGGCTGCAGGTCAGCAGGTCCAACACATGGGAAGCCTGGCCCTGCTGGCAGGCTGGGGTGGCCTCAGGCAGGACTGTGTACAAGAGTCACCCTGCCCGGACTTCCACCTCTGCTGTCCTAGGGAGAAGGTGGACCTGATTTGCCAGATGCATCTGCAGGGAAGCAGCGGGGAAATGAGAACACCTGGGCCTGCACCAGACAAGGGAGGGTCTCCGGATCCTACTTCTCTGTCAGTCGTGGGAATCCCATACAGGAACTTCCAGACGCACTGCATTTTTGTCTCCCTGGTCTCAGGGAGGAGGGCCTTTCTGTGAGGATCTTTACCAGGTTATGGGAGGAGACGCATCCTGTCAACAAAGGGAGCAGGCCAGGATCTGCCAAGAATCTACGTGTGGAATTTGGATAAGCACTAAAGATTGTTCATTCTTTATTGGTTCCTGTTTGTAATACATAATGATTACATTCATCATGGAGAGTTAGTACAAGTACATGACACATATTCATTCTTTTTATTTCTTTCCCTTTTCCTCCCTTTCCCTCCCTTCATGGCGCTATTGTTTCTTTTTATGTGAATTCTTCAGATTCATTGACTGATGCTCCTTTGTTGGAATTTGTATGTCTTGTGTCTGCTTTGGGAGTTCATATATATGTGGAATTTATAATTTTTATCTGAATTCTCCATTTTAGTAGGTTCTTAACGTAGTTAAGATCTTCAGGATTTTGGCCGAGTCCATTGTGATTTTGCCTTTAATATTTATAATTGCTTGGATTTGGGTCTGTTTTTTTCTTTGTTTTGTTATGAATGGGAAGGCTTTGGGGAATTTTGTTCATTTTTTTCAATGAAACAACTTCAATTATTCATCTTTGTATTTTTTTAGTTTTTGCAAGGGCTCAAATTATCAAATTATCAAAAGTACAGCAACTCTAGCAACCCTGGTAGCCTGACCTCTGGCTACGAGGGCAGGGTCTGTGCACTTCAAGGCTGAAGTAAATACACTGAAGGTGTTTGTTTCTAGTCTACTCCCTGTCGACAGCTGTTTCCTGAGAATGACTCTCACCCAGTCACTATGGGGCAGGGGGCGGGGTAACACTGGAAACTGTGAAATGAAGTTGTCTTATGGCTCTTCTGAGTTCCACACTCCACATTTCCTCTATCCATTCATCTTTGAACAAATCTTCCTAGTTCTTTATATTCATCCTCAATTTTGCTTCTTCTTAATACTTTCATTTTTTTCCACAAGAGAAACAATGCTATATTTGAACTTGTGTGTCTGATTTATTTCACTTAAGATTATGATCTGGAGACACATTCATTTACCTAAAAATGTCTCGAGTTTATGCTTCTCTGTGATAGAGTAGTGCTGCATTGTGTATAAGCACTACATTCTCTTTATTCATTCATCTGCTGATGGGCATACGGCTGTCTATAGCAACACAGTTTGTAATAGCTAAATCTTGGGAAGAGTCTCTACTTTTCATTTTATTAGCTTTATTTTTTTAGTACATATTTGTCATACATATTGATCCCATGCATTATAGGGAATTAGTACCTTTATGTGTTATATTACTTCTTTTTTCCTCATTCCCTTTCCTTTCCTTCAAGCCTTCTTTCCCTCCCTATTTACAAAAGTTTTGTTTCCATTTTTCTCTTTCGATTCTCTTTCCTTTCTTTCCTTCCCTCTCTCCCCTCCCTGTTCCCCTTCCTATAGCAGTGCATCCTTCCTACTTCTCAATATCTATCCTCCATTATGTTCTTTATTTACTCTTTGTGATTCTCACATAAGACAATGTGATATTTAAACTTGTGTGTCTGATTTACTTCACTTAAGATTACAGTCTTGAAGTGCATCTGTTTTCCTATAAATGACACAAGTTTATCCTTCTTTATGGCAGAGTAATGCTTCATTGTATATAAATACATTTTCTTTATCCATTCACCTGTTGATGGACATAGAGGCTTTTTCCAAGATTTAACTATTATAAATTGTGCTGCTATAAACACGAGTGTACATGTACCCCTGTGATACGATGCTTTTAAATCTTTTGGGAAGATACCTAGAAGGGGAGCAGCTGGGTCAACTGGAACCTCTAATTTTAGTATTTTGAGGAATCTCCACAGTGACTTCCGTAGTGGTGTACCATTTAGCACTCGCAGCAACAGTGGAGAAGGGTTCTTTATCTGTACAGCCTCACAGAATTCCTGTGTTTTAATTTGCTTTCTCCAATGACCGGTGATGTGGAGCATTTTTCATATATTTATTTACTTTATATTTATTCACATGAGACATGTCTATTCATTGGAAGTGTTTCTTTTCTTTTCTTTTCTTTTCTTTCCTTTTCTTTTTTTGGTACTGGGGATCGAACTCAGGACCTTGCACTTTTGAGGCATGCGGTAGCACCACTGAGCTAAATCCCCGGCCCAATGTCTATTCATTGGAGATGCCCAGTTTGGAATTGGGTTTTTAAATTTAAGAGCATCTGATTTTTTTTTTTTTAGTTCTTTATATATTCTAGATGTTAGTCTTTTATCTGAGGAGTAGATGGTAAAATTTTTATCCCATTCTGGTGATTGTCTCTTTACTTCGTGGTTTCTTTTGCTGTGCAACAGCTTTCTAATTTGATTTCATCCCACTTGTTGATTCTTTCGAATATTTCCTGTGCAATTGAATTTTTGTTCATAAAGTCTATGCCTACACCTATATCTTCAAGAGCTTTAACCATTTTAACTTCCAGCAGATTGTTTCTCTTTTTATAATTAGATCCTTGATCCATTTCAATTTTAATTTAGTTCTCTGTGAGAGATAAGGGTCTACGTTCAATTCTTGGCACATGGAAGGCCAGTTTTCCCAGCACCATTTGTTCTTTAGGCTATCCTTCCTCCAGTGAAGGTGTTTGGCCCCTATGTCAAAGATACAGTAGCTGAGTGTGTTTATAGTGGTTACTGCATCTTCTAATCTGTTCCATTGATCCTTGTGTCTATTTATTGCCAGTGCCATGGTGTTTTTATTACAGTACCTTTGTAGCATAACTTCAAATTCTGATGCCCCCTGCGCTGCTGTTGTTGCCCAGATTTGCTATTCTAGGTCTCTTCTGGTTCCACAAAAATTTTATGATTATTTTCTCTAATTCTGTGAGGTATGCTAATGGTATTTTGATTGGGATTACTCTAATTCTATATAACAGTTTTAGAAGTATGGCCATTCTCACAATATTGGTTCTGCCTATCCAAGAAAGGGGATATTATTCCATTTTCTGATATCCTCTTCAATCTCCTTTTCAAGAGTATTGTAGCTTTCAATGGATACTAAGTATTTCATTTTTCTTGATGCTATTTTGAAAGGTGTGGTTTCCCTAATTTCTTTCTCAGTGAGTTTGTTATTCATGTCCAAGAATGCTATTGATTTTTGATTGCTAACTTTGTAACCTGGTACACTGCTAAATTGGGTTTTTAATTCTAAGAGTCTTTTGGTGGAGTTTTTGTGGTCTTCTGTGTAGAGTATCTTGTTTTTTGGCAAATAATGATTACTTAGCTCTTTCCTTTCCTATCTACATTCCTTTTATTTATTTCACTTGTCTAATTCCTCTGGCTAATGTTTATAGAACTCTATAGTTTTCAAATTTCATATCAGGTCATTCAGGATTCCTGGGGATGTACTTCTTTTTATTTCTCTTTTTTCCCCTCCCTCAGTAGTGGTTTTCCAGAGTCTGGATTCTGGATCTTGGAGAAACTGAATTGCTATTGCTTATCACTCTGCTATTTTATAGCATGGAAGGTTTGAAGCTAACCCACACCCACAAACAAAGGGACCTCACAGAGCCTGGCTTCCCCTGTTACCAGCCCAGAGTTCTTGGTGAGGGAGGCTGTATATAAAGAGCTCACCATTCTACTGAGTGGTTGCAGGTGGGAAGACTTGCAGAGGTGAATACCTTGGTCCAAAAGGTGGCCACAATTTAGTAGAGAGAGCGCCGGTTAGTAAAGGGAGGACCACAGGAGTCGACAAACCCAATATATGGGCTTTTCCTGAGGACTAAAGTTGTCTGCAGCACAGAATCAACAGATCCCACAGAGTTTGCCTGTTCCCTAGGTCAGGCCTGGGAGGCTGTAACTGGCATGCTAACTTCTGCCCCGGGCTGGAAGGGAATCTTCAGAGAGGTGAGGTCTAGGTCTCCAATGGAGAGATCAGCTCATCTTGGGAGGGGTGGGGCTAAGGGAGTGCAGGCATGGAAGGGAGGAAGATAGAATAACTTTAGAAGCACACAGGAGATGTCTTGCTTGTGTCCTCATTGCTGAGACACAATACCTGACACCTGCATTTTAATAGAAGAAAAGTTCATTTGTGCTAACAACTTAGGGAGTTTTCAGTCCATAGTCAGCCAGAGTAGAAGCGCCTGGTGGGAGGAAAGCTTCTTACCACAAGTCTTCCAGGAAGCAGAGCACAAAGGGAGATGCCAGATTCCAGGAAGGAAGATACACCCTGTTCTGTCACACCCACAGTGACCCTCCACTTTCTAAATGGCCCAGCCTCATGAGAACAAGACAGATAGAAGCCTCCATAATCCAATCACCTTCTGAAGGTCCAGCATATAAAACCATGGGACTTTTGGGGAAAATCTAGATTTAAACCAGAAGAGGGATCCTGAGTCACAGGAGAAATGGGCACTGGTCTTGCTGTCAGCACTGATGTCCCCATATAGGGGTGACAGCATGAGAGCCTCCTCAGTTGATTTGAGAATCCTAGAGACTTCAGTGAGGTGGGACACTTGATATAAGTTTGGGTCTGCAGGTTGTCACAGGGAATTCCACCTGTTCAGGAGACCCACAGCTGTCCCAGAGTCTGCCAAGAGTCAAGGTGAAAAGCCTAAGGGAGGATTTTGTGTACTCTTACCTGAACACAGACAGGTTTGTGGACATCTGACATTGGATCTCAGCTTGCCATCATCCCAGGAGGCCTGGCCTTGGCTGTAAGGCAGCTGCTGTCTTAGTTCTGGGTCATTGGTCTCAATGAGGTCAAGTCCTTGGTACAAGCGTGTTAGAAATGGGACCCTGGAATTAGGAACCCAGGGTCTATCAAGGGTCTAAGTGGGGCAAAGGGAACCCACTCACCTGAAAACACAGTACCCTAGCCCCAACCTGTTCCTTTTGTAACCTGTTGCCAGACCTAGGGAACGTAGTAGACTTGGGTTCCCCCACTTTCTCTCTGAATGTCTCAAGGTGATATTGTAGTAGTTTAAAGAGGGTGGCCCCAAGTCACTGAAGGGAAATTCCTAGACCTAATAATTTATCAAGATAAAGATGGTAGCGGTTCCCTTTCCTAGGGCACATGGACCTCACTGAAATTTTGCATGTCTAGCACTTGGGTCCAGGGAGCAGTGGCAAGATGCGGGGGGTGAGGAAGTGATGACCAGTGGTGGCACGCAGATGTCAGCTCCTGTCCCAGTGGAGTGCCCTGAGGCCCAGAAGTGTGGGAATGGGGGAGAGCGGGACCTGGAAAGCCAGGCAGGACTGGAGCAGGGTGCTCCTGGGAGGCCATCAGATGGGCCTGGGCCTGCTACTGCAGGAACCTCAGAAGGTGAGACAGGAGAGATGGCCAGGACGGGGCCTTCTGTCAAACCTGGAAAGCCTTAAGGGACAGGAGCCAGCGGCATCTTAGCCCTGCCTGGCCCTAGTGTGGGGGGATCTGGGGCCCTGTTGCTGGCTCTTCATGGTGCCCAGCAGTGCTGGCCTCTCTCTGGTGGTCACTACAGTGGCCGCCAGAAGGACTGAGGCCCTGTCCTCAGGGAAGGCCAAGGTCTTCAGAACCCTCCTTAACTCATTGCATCCCCACCTGGATCTCCCTCTGAGCCCCCGAGTTTGTAAATATGTGGGGGGAGGCCTCGGTGGAGGGGTTCATTTTCTTAGTCTGGTGCCAAGCCAGGCCTTTTCTGAATGACTTGACTTTGAGGCCAAAAAAAAAAAAAAGACTTTTGTTTCCTCTCAAGGAGGGAGACATCTTTTTTTGAGAAATTGTCTCAGGGTCTTAGAAAGCATGGTTCCAGGCACTGCTCAAAGACATTTGAGGGCCTCACATGAACAGAGAGGGCATCATTCACCCAGGACAGAGGGAAACTCGGAGTCCAGCGCACCCTCCTGCAAGGGCTCAGATACAGGCACTGTGCTTGTAGACTGCAGACTGAGGGGCCCTCCATGCATCTTGCAGGAGCTCCAGGAAGCAGGTGGTGAAGGTCTTGGTGTGAGGCAGTGTCATCAGGTTACACAGCAGAGGAGGCCCAGGAGTCAAGGTGAGATACATGATCTGATGTGTATCCAGGGCTCTACCTGTCCCAGAGAAAGGACACCTCATAGTAACCAGGATGTACATGCCATACTGTCTGCCCTAGAGCCTGGTCCTCTGCAGTTCAACTGCAGCCTGAGGAGCAGCCTCATTTCATGTCCAAAGGATCATGGGGACAAGGCCAGGTGAGGACAGGAGCTTCTAAAGCCCTATAGCACCCCTCAAAGAAAAGACCTATAATAGACCTTTGTGGAAGGCTACAGGTGTGTTGTTCTCAGCTGAGAACACTAATAATCTCCCCCTCTTCTCCAGGCATCTGAGTCTTCAGCAACAAGCTCTTATTGTCCCGACGGAACATCATGATGCCCCATGGTCAGAGGAGCGAAGACAGGAACCTAGTGGGAGGCCATCCTACCCAAAGTAGTGCAGGGGACATCATGGGCATGCAGGGTCTCAAGGAGAAAGTGAGGGAGGAAACAGTAGCCACTGTTTCCTCTGCATCCTCTTCCTCTTATAATGTAATCAGAGCAACACCAAGAGAAGCTCCTGGGCCTGAAACACTGAGTTGTCTTCAGAATCCTCAAGGCATCTCCTCTCCCCCTAGTGCCATGGCTTCCAGTCAAAGCAATCCAAGCAGTGAGGGCTCCAGTAGGAAAGAAAATCAGGGTGCAAGACCCTTGCAGGACATGGACGTCCCTCAGTTCTTGCGCAATGTGCTCCTGAATGACAAGTTACGTAAGTTGGTGTCCTTCCTGCTCCGCAAATATCAAAAGAAAGAACAGGTCACCCTGGAAGAAATGCTTCATGTTGTACATGATGATTACCGTGAGCACTTCCCTCTGATTTTCAGGGAAGTCTGTGAGTCCATATGTCTGGGCTTTGGTATTGAGCTGAGGGAAGTGGATCCCCCTGGCCACACCTATGTCCTTGTCCCTGTCTTAGGCCTCACTTACAATGGCATACTGGATAATGATGACCAGATCATTCCCAAATTTGACCTCTTGATATATACCCTGACTGCAGTCTTCATGAGGGGCAACCAAGTCAGTGAGAAGGTACTAAAGAAACAAGTGATAAAATGGGGGATGTTAGCTCTGAAGGAGCACATTGTTATTAGGGAGCTCTGGAAATTCATCACAGAGGATTTGGTCCAGGAACAGTACCTGGTGTATCGCCAGGTGCCTGATAGTGATCCTGCTAACTATGAGTTCCTGTGGGGTCCAAGGGCCCACGCTGAAACCACCCAGATGAAAGTCCTAGAGCATGTGGCCAAGCTTAACAGGGCAGATCCCAGGTCTTACCCACAGTTATATGACCAAGCTTTGAGAGAAGAAAGTGGTATGTTCAGGGCCCATGAGGAGCAAGATGTGTGACAGGGGCAAGGAGCGTTCCCCAACCACCTTCCTGGCTTAGTCCCCACCCCATGTGAAATGAGCCCCATTCTCAGTCCGAGTTTCTGCAGAGCAGGCAGTATTCTAAGAAGTGAGGGGCTGAGAGAGGGCGTAAAATACCGTGCACAGCATCTTGCTGTCTCTTCTATTTGGGTTCCTTGGAAATGGACAGGGATTTTCTTTGACTTTTTGAAGTCTTGTTCCTTTTTTGTGAGATTGAAGTAACTTTCACATCTTATTTGAAGAATAGTATTGATCTCACATGCGTTTTTAAGTTTTTGATGTTGTTGCTTGTGTTTTCTGATGTAAATATGATTTTGTGTGACAGTGATCACAAATGGATTTACTTTTCCAATCCAAGTGTAAGAGTCTTTCCTGTTTTAGCATACAAATGCAGAAACCATCCAATTTATTTATGATAATATATGATTAGAATAGGAATTACCTTGGAAATGTGTAAGAAGTTTATATCAAGTTAGATGGACTCTAGAAATATAAATAAGGATGAAAATCAATTCTTGGCTTCTTATTTATTTTTGCTTTATGTATACACTTTTGAAATTATATGTATTGTATAACAGAATATGGTTGTTTTCTTCAAGTTTATTAGAGAAATTTATTGTCAATAAAGAGCCCCATGTGCTAATGGAAACATTGAGGCCAAACCTTCATTGCAACTGTGTCCTTTGGAAGGCCCTGTGTCTGTGGTGGAGACATGAGTAAACTAGCCTGAGCAGGATCAAACCCACCCCCTAGGATGATGGAGACCAGTCATTCCACCAATGTCCAATGTTGGGAGACAGCTGTCCTTAAGGACCTGAAGGGCAGGTAACAGAGCACTGAGGAAGTGGAGTGTAGCAGAGCGCAGCCATGGTGAGTGCTGAGCCATGGAAGTTTGGGGCTTGGAGTAACTGCAGTTCCTTCTGCAGGAGCTTATTTTAATGTATATGCATGGAGGCCAGGGCCAGACCCTCAGATGAGGTGTCCTGGGCCTGAGGTAAAAGCCTGAGAGAATGAAGACCGCTCTGAGCAGAGCTTTTAGATGGTGGGTGAAGCTGAGAGGAATGCTCACCTGGGACAGCTGTGAGAAGAGTGGTCCTAGGCAGGGCAAGAACCAGGGTCTTATCCTCAGTGCCTGCAAGGTTTTCCTGAGAGGTAAGGGGGACTCACTGGTCAAGTGAAGCCATAATGTTGCTGGCCAAGTGCTCTGCTGTCTGTTGGAAGTGTCCACCTTCCAGGGTATTGCAGTACCCAGTTGACCTCTTGCTTGGGGACAACTTCTCCTTGTGAGTCCAGTTTGCCCTAACGTGGTTACAAGATGGACATGGGCACCTGACCAGTGGCTGCAGCCACTTACACCAGAGGTCAGAGGACTGCCTGACCAAGAGGTTCTCCCTCCAGAGACCCTGTTCAATATTCACAAATGTCTTGCCCCTGTCTTAACCAGGACTTAGTCTGTGCCAGTTTGCAATGATTCCCTTTGTGAAAGAGGTTTATGTTAGTGTTTTCAGTATATGCAATTTTGCCTGAAGTTTCTTGGAGCTGCATCTGTGCTCAGCTGGCCTTGTCACTAGAATGGCCTGGGCTTCAGTCCTCACTGTCACAGAGGCCTCATGAGCCCCAAGCCTAGACTCTTGCCAAAGGAGATATGATTGAAAATAGTTGTTCCTGTGGTGGGGAAGCTGACAGGGAGGTGGGGATATGGTTCTTCAACCGAATTCGTAAAGCTGTGAATTAGTTGTTCCAGTAGAGACAGATTTTCCGATATCTTATCATAAATACGTACTATTGGAGAAAACGTATTGGGGAATGATTACTTTGTAGGTTTTTTTTTTTTTTTTGGTCTGGTTTTCTATTTAGTTTACTATTGACATGAAGCTTCCATGAGAGGCACACAGAAATTTTTCAGAAAAACAGTGTAAGTGTATCTACTTATGGTAATACTAGAACCAGCTACTTATCACCAATTATTCAATTTATGTCAGAAATTTTGCGAGGTGTTTTAATACATTTGTTTCATTCTACAGGTTCTACAAAAGAAGTGGGTCAAACTCATTTTATAGATGATGAAATTGAGGCCTACTGGGCTTGGGAGCTTCTCAGGATCCCTGTTTGGTAAATGACAAGACCAGGACTGGACTCTCAGTGTGAGGTCATCTAGAGGCCACCCTGTTCCCACTCCTCCCAGCCTGAACCTGGCTCTATTTCTGAGTTCAATTCTGTACTCAGATAAATGAAAATACCTCTCAGGGTGCAGAAAGTCCCCGTGTCCAAGGCACTCACCTGGCCTGAATTAAGAATGTAAAATGAGCAGGCGATGGGTGCCCCCTACTCCCTGGGAACTGCCCAGAGTCACCCACCCTTGCCCATGGCATGTAGAAGGCCCTGGCTGTCACTTTGCTCACCATGGAAACCCTCCAATAGCAACAGATCTTTTGGCATAAAAGTTATCCTTGGACTGTGAGGCTTAGTCCCTGGGTTCTGTGCCTTTGAAGCAAATTAACACAGTCTCAAGCTTTCCCAAATGGGTGATAAGGACTTGGGCATGCAGTGTAATCTACTTGTCCTGGTAGGTTAATTAGGACAGTTTTTGAGATCGTCTTGACATTTTTGTAGGATTTTAATGGAATGAGTTACTAGAAAAGGTCCATGGAACACATATGTAGTGCATGAGCTTATGTAGGTGGTCAAACCCCAAAGCTCCCTGAGAAGCTGTAGGTGAGGCAGGACCATGCTCACTGCTGTATGGAAAGAAATTCATCTGCTGTGGCTGAATTATTCCAAACCCTGAAGTTTTCTGAGTAGGTGGCAAGTGCTTCTTATTTGATCTTAAAAATAAAAAACTCTTCTCTTCTCCAGTATCTGGCCTGTGTCCGTCCCCATAGGGGAATCCTGGTTTTTCCATATATCCCATGAGGTTATTCCTGATGTTCAGGACAGTCCTGTGCGCTGTAGGAACAGCTCACAACAGACTGGCCATGAGTCCAAAGACAGGAGGAAATCCTCAGCCTGCTAATATCAGAGGTTATTGTGAAGGGAAAAACAGAAAAGTGCTAGTGAGTGAAGAACAAGAAACCCTCTTGGACATGAGATTGATACTGTATCTGAAGCATCTATCACATAGTAGGTGACAAGTGAAAAGAATGGAGCATTTCTAGGCCTATCTCACCTCAAAAACTTTTCCCAGAAAGGAAGAGAATTGTGCCTTAATATATCATATGTACTGCTTTTCCTTGAGCATCTACTTTGTGACAACTTATGGTAACAGGACATATCCTCACCAACACACAGCTTGTCTTCCCTGCTTTTTTGGAAAGGGGACTATTACAGTCCACTTGTCCTTAGGGACATTAGATGATCTTGTGCCAGTGAAATATCACCAGAACATTTACTTATTTTTTACAAATATTTCTATAAGTGGTGCTGCAAGATTCCTGTGTTAATCCTCATACAATGGCCACACAACACACAGACCTCTCTGTTTGCACGCTTAGGAGGTTCAGCCATACCTATTTGCTCATTTTGTGTGGAGCAAGCTGATTCTTGCCTGGATGGCTCTGCACAGGTGCCTCCCCATGGAGCTGACTTTGAGGATTTCTTCATGCCACCCAACCCTTCAGGCTGCCGACTTCCACCTGTCATTCCTATGACAGCTGTGATGTCCTCCCCAGTGTGAGGGCAGGTGGTGGCCAAAATTGCCCAAATCCCTGTGCTGACTCAGGGTTCCCTCCTCCTGTTGCTGTGCCCCATTGGCCCCCCTCTCCTGGACCCAGCCTCAGCTTGCCCAGTTTGGAGCATTATTGTACATCCCTATTGCCACCTGCTCAGCCCAAGACAGGACCCAGTGCTGATGGTAACATGAAAATATCTCCACCTGAAGATCCCTGGTAAGAAATGTGTTCCCATTTTCCTCTTGTATGGTTCCAGAGGAGCTGAGGTGTGTGTCAAAAAATGTTCAGTGAACACATTTTTTGTTTGTTTCATGTGAGACCTATTAAACAGACTCAGGTATAAAAGCTGAGCTGAGAGAAGTCACTCCACAGCAAGTCAGTGCGGACATAAGCCTTGATTTGAATAGACTATTCTAAGAAGATCTGACTGCCCATTTCATAGAAGAAAAGTTTTCATCCTTGGGAACTACTCCTCAAAGACTCTCATTGATGTTTTCCTAAAGCAGTTCCCATGAGAAGGGGTAGTGTACAGGTACTGTGCCCTCTGCTGCTGCTAGCCCCTAAACCACAAGATGAGGCTACTGCTGTTTTAGGTGCCCTTGGTCTCAGTCAGCACCTCTACTGTTCTAGGTAGTGTTAAAGGGCACTTAGGTTCATTTGCTTAGTTTCACTTACTTCCAGATTACAAAATCAAAGGAGGCCATATATTTCAGCAAATAGGAAAAACAATTATCTAGCACTAGCTCAGAGGACATAGAAAGGCTCACATGCCTCAATTTGCCATCTCTCCTTGTACAAGTGGGTAAAGGCCTTACATAGTTAGGAACAGAGGGGCGGGAAGCACAGAGAGGTGATGCAGATCTCCAGCACTACCGGCCTCAGCACTTCCAGCAGTCTTCAGCACATCCTCCTCTAAACCAGGCTCCAGCCTCCTGGAGCTGGTGGCATCTGCATATTCTGTCACTTTTGGGGGGCTGAAGAGAGGCAGAGATATTTGTTAGGAACTGAGCAGGTAGAAGTTTGGATAAGATCTTTACCTCTAAAAAAACCTAAAGTTTTTAGTTCCATTCTCCATTGCCAGTGACTATAGCTCAAAGGGTGGTGTAACAGAGACCTTCCTCTCAAGGGGTTCTGAAACTCACGTCTCGGTGCTCTTTTCACTCTGTGAAGAGTGACCTTGCCCATTTCCCACAGACACCAGGCAACATACTCAAGGGGGTTACCGGGACACCTCCCTCTTCCTAGTACATAAGAGCATCACCTCTTTCTGATGATGAAGAAGAGGGTCCTTTACCCTGGAAGGATTGTGACTCCTGTCTGTGCCTGCTGGTACCAAGCCATGGGGACTGCAAGACCCACAAGTGAGCGAGGGGGGAGGGAAGCCCAGTCCTGCAGCACTGGTCTTGCACATACAAGGTCTAGGGTTTGAATGAGCCATGTCTAGCACTGAAAACGAGGTGCCCTTGTGGGAGCTAAAGTTTAAAGCTCACTAGAACTTTCACTGTTTCTCTTGGTGAACATATTCTTAAAGTATGAGTACACATACACAGCACTGTCCAATATGGGGCCCGGCCACCACATGTTGCCATTTAGTACTGAAATGTGAGTGGTGATATTGAGAAGCTACAATTTTAATTCAATTTTATATAGTTCAAATTGCAAATACGTAAACCTAATTGTACAGAACAGGGGGAGATTTTCAGAATCTAAACCTGTGAAGCAGGAAGTATAAATTTCCATGGAAGATAAGAGGAGTGATAAGAAGCGGAGTCATTTTAAGTCTTGGTTATTGGATCCTGTTTTCTACTAACTGCTTGCAGGTGAGGATAATACATCTAGAGTGTATTTTAATGAGGAAGATGAAAACTTAACCATCCATACAGTTTATCACTTTCCAAGTAAATGAACCTACACTTCTACTTGGTAGATTAAATAATATCATCCAAATAGAGATGAAACCTTGAAATAATACCAGAAATTATGAAATCAGTATCAGAAATCAAATGGGAAATTTTTCAGGGCATTGGGATGGGCAAAGCTTTTCTTGAACAAGACTTCAAAAACATAGATGACAAAAGCTAAAATAAACAAATGAGCAAATGCAAGAAAATATAGTTTTTAATGCTCAAGCTTCCCACATTGAGTCTTTCACAATTTATCAATTCCTCTTTATATTTTCTATCACATTACAGACTTCAAATGGGTTTTCTGATTCTGGAAAATATTGAGCTGTCTATTCCACACTCTATGCAGTTATGAGGTAGCAATGTTGTGTAAGGTAGAGATGAGTAGATGATGAAAGTAAGATTGATTTCACAAATCACATACTTTATTGCCATACAAAGAGAATATGTCTCTGGTGCCCAATGATTAAAGTAGCAGAACATCACAAACCTCCCAGCTTCTTCGTGAGCTCAGTAGATATATCCCTAGCTTTGCCTTTGCCATACCCTGAGGGATGAAGTACAAACTTGGACCCTGCAGCTTCACAAAGCACTCTGGGCAGGAGGGGGGAGGATTTCCATGAGCTCTGGCTCAGCATCTCCAGATTGAAGAAAATGAAGAGCTCCATGCCTTGTCCATCATCACAGAGTGCACTCCTGTGCCTCCTAGTGGCCCTCAACATTCATCATCCGCCCCCAGGGACCTGCTGCCCATGATCCTCATTTCCTGTTCGCCTCCTTTGCCACGTGAACTGGGAGGAGATCTGTTTTTTTGTGTGTGTGATGGCCCATCTCCTTGCTAGTAAGGCTGTTCTTTTAGTAGAAATGCCTTTATTCATAATTGCCACAATGTGGGTGCCACCAACATGTCTTAAATAAATTGTTCTCAATCTGTAGTTTTCTGTACATCAAAATAATGTCAATGAAAGTAAATGAACTATCAGATATTGGAAGGACTGCTTGCAATGTGAAGAAGTCAGAATAAAAGGCCTATATACTGTGTGATTTCAGCTATATAACATCTTAAAAAGGGAACTGTGGAGAAGAAGACCAGAGGGTGATTTTAGCAGCAGCATGAGAGGGATGCATAGTTCAAGTGGGAGATTTTAAGGCATTGAAATTATTTTGTATGATATTGTAGTGGTGAATACAAAGTGTTATGAACTTGTCAAAACCCATAGAACTAACCACACACAAAAAAGGATGAATCTTAATCTGAACAGTACATGTCAGTTAAAAATAATGTATTTGCATTGATATTGGCTACATTTGTTAATTGGATAATATTGTAGTCAACCACAAATTGTAAAAATCATAGCAGAATCATGCAGGATGATAACTATATAGGAAATATTTTTGTATGGATATGGGGTTATAGAGGAACTACATAGAATCTACTCAATTTTCTGTACTTCTTAAATTTTTCTAATAATGACTAGTATTTAAAATGAAACCTGCAACAACCATTCAGGCAAGTTTTTATTTATTGCAGAGAACCAACAAATTATATTCACACTAAATCAGTGTGAGCATGTTTGGAGCAGCTTCCTTTGTAACAGTGAGGCACTGGAAGCAAACAGACTAGATGTGCTTATATATAATGATGGTTAAATAAAAGAAACACAATCCTTGGCACATCCATCCCTTGGAATACTACTCAGAATTACAAGTGAGTGGATTCTTCATATACATTCAGAGGTTGGTAGATCTCCAGGTAACTTTCATGTTAAAGAAAGAAATACCAAACCATACATATCCTTGTGAATCCATTTGATAACATCCCTGATGGGATCAAATTATATAAATGAATAACAGACCAATGGTCTCCAGAGATGAGGAGGGTGTGGGTGTGAAGGAAGTGCTGTGTCTCTACAAGGAAGCAGGAGGGATCCCTATGCTGATAGAAGCATTAGACATCTTTTAAAAAAATATTCTCATTAAGTTTATTGGTACATTTTAGGTATAAAATACAATTACATTCCTCATTGGGATCTTATACCTTTATATGATGTATCTTGGTTCTTATTTTTTTCCCATTTCCCTGCCCTCCCTTCACCTCCTCCACCCTTCCCTATTTATAGAGACTTTGTTTCCATTTTTTCCTTTTCTCATATTTTTTCCCCTTTTTCCTTTCCCATACACTACCCACATCCCCTACTCCTTTAGAACTTTACTTCCTATTTCACATTATCAATTATAGCATTTGAACCTTATTTACACTTTTAGTTTTTCACACCAGAGAAACTATTCGCTATTTACACATATGTATCCTATTTAATTCACTTTAGAGTATGGCCTTGAGGGGAACATAGCTGTCCCCAGCACAGAGGAGGTGAACCTTCTGGGCCAGCATACCATAGCTCCCAGTGCCGAAGAGGTGAGCCGCATGGGCGCCAGCAGCACACATCACTCCACACAACCCCCACTGAAATGAGAAGACACATAAACAAGTCTCAAAACCAGACTTCCAGATCACCTAAATCAACCCCAAAGGGAAATGAGATGTGACAATCTGACACTCAAACACCTGGACTCCCTGAACTGGCAACAAAAGATGATCTGGAGAAAATGAAATCACAAATAATTTCTCATATATCAGCAGAGATTGGGCCCATAGTGCAAGACATGATTAATAAATCTAGAGAGGACACAGATAAAAAATAGAAGAGCTAAGGAACATGATGGAATCCTAACATAGGAAACAAATGAAATCCATAAAACAGATGCAAACAGATTTCCAGGACATTAAAAGCTCCATTGAAAGTTTAGACAGCAGAATGAGCAAATGTGAGGACAGAATTCCAGATATAAAAGATAAGATTGCAATTAGTGACCAGGAAAATAAACATTTCTTTAAAATAGCAAGGGACCATGAGAACTCAATCCAGAACCTGCTAGAAGATGCAAAGAAGAACAACATAGGACTGATCGGAGTCAATGAAGAAACACGAGAGAGTGCAGATGAGATAAAAAAACTGTTCACAGAAGTGATGGTAGAAAACTTCCCAAATAGGGGAAAAGAACTTGACATAGAGATGAGTGAGGCATATAGGACTCCAAATAACCTTGACCAAAAAAAGTGTACACATAGCCATATAATAGTTAAGATTCCAGAAACCCAACAGAAGAACAAAATTCTACAAGCAGTTAGAAAAAAGAAACAAATCAAATTTAAAGGAAAGCCCATTAGAAACACAGCAGACCACTCAACACAAAGCCTCAGGCAAGAAGAGCTTGGAGTGATGTATTTTAAGCGCTAAAGGAAAACAGCCTCCAACCCAGATGGATGTACTCGCAAAACTATCTTTCAAAATTGATGCAGAAATAAGATACTTTCATGACAAAGAACACCTTAGGAACTTCATGAATACAAAACCAGCAAGACAAAAAATTTTAGACAATATCCTCGGAAAAGACAATGAGGACCACAATCACAGGAAGCCCAGCAGAATGAATCCATCAGGCACAACAAGAAATTAAACACAAAGGGGCAGAATCCAACAAAAAGAAAAGGTCATGACAAGGCTAAGTCACTATGTATCAGTTATAACCATCAATGTTAATGATCTCAATTCACCAATAAAAAGAAATAGACTGGCAGAATGGGTCAAGAAGCAAGATCTAACAATATGCTACACATAAACACACTTAATTCAAAAAGAAACTTATTGACTGAAAGATAAAGGTGGAAAACAGTACTCAATGGGACAGGAATCCAAAAAAAGCAGGAGTAGCTATCCTCTTTGCAGATCAAGTGGATTTCAAACCAACACTGATTAAGAGAGACAAAGACACTACATCCTTGTAAAGGGAAGAATCCAAGAGGAAGAGATGACAATCATAAATATCTATGTACCAAACACGAGTGCAACCAACTATATAAAAAATACTAACAGACATGAAAAATCAAATAAGCACTAATACAGTAGTAGTGTGGGAACTCAATACTCCAGTGTCACAAACACATAGAACAACTAGACAAAAAGTAAGCAATGAAATAGTAGAACTCAATCAGTCAAACTCTTGAACAAATGAACTTAACATATGTTTACAGAGTGTTGCACCCCACAAAATCAGAATACACATTCTTTTCAGCTGCACACAGGTCGTTCTCCAAAATAGACCACATACTTGCCCATAGATTATGTTTAAGTAAGTGCAAAGGAATTGAAGTTATCCCCTGTGTATTATCAGACCATAGTGTGATGAAATTGGAGATCAATAACAAAAGAAGCCACAAGAATTTCATAAACACAAGGGAACTGAAGAACACAATTCTAAATAACTAATGGATCACAGAGGAAATTGTAGAAGAAATCAGACAGTACCTACAAATAAATGACTATGACAATACAACCTATCAGAATCTATGGGACACAATGAAAGCTGTCTTATGAGGGAAATTCATAGCAGTGAATACTCATATAAGGAAAACAGAGTGAGCCGAATTAAACAACCTGATACTGAACCTCAAGCTTCTAGAAGAAGAAGAGCAGGAGAAACTTAAAGCTCATACCAGGGAGGAAATTTTAAAGATTAGAGGAGAAATCAATGCAGTGTTGACTAATAGAATGATACAAAAAAAAATCAATGAAGCCAAGAGTTGGTTCGTCAAAAGAATAAACAAAATTGACAAACCTTTAGCCAACCTTATCAGAAAAAGGAAAGGAAAGTTCCAAGTCCATGCAATTAGGAATGAAAAGGATGAAATTACAATGGACCCAACAGAAATCCAGAAGATCATCAATACCTACTTTGAGAACCTATATGCCAATGGAAAACACAGAAAAAATGGACAGATTCCTAGATACCTATGAAATACCAAAGTTTAACAAAGAAGACCTAAAAATTCTAAACAACCCAGTATCAATCAATGAAGTTGAAAATGTAATTAAAAACTTACCAAGTGAGAAAAGCCCAGGTCCTGATGGCTTCACTGCTGAATTCTGCAAGACATTTAGAGAGGAACTACTGCCACTACTGTTTAAACTCTTCAATGAAATTGAAAGGGAAGCAATACTCCTGAATTCATTCCTGGAAGCAAGCATCACCTTGATCCCCAAAGCAGAGAAAGACCTAACCGAAAAAGAGAACTATAGGGCAATCACACTAATGAGCATATATGAAAAATTCCTTACTAAGATACTGGCAAATAGAATGCAGAAGATCAAGAAGATCATACACCCTGATCAAGTGGAATTCATCCCAGGGATGCAGGGATGGGTCAACATACGCTAATCAAAAATGTAATACACTATATCAATAGAGCCAGGGACTAAAACCATATGATCATCTCAATAGATGCAGAAAAAGCATTTGACAAAATCCAACA
>NW_004624883.1:2577404-2592801 GCF_000247695.1 Heterocephalus glaber
ACTTAAAAAAATCAGACCTCCCAAATTTAAAGACCCAATCCAAAAATGGGCATCTGAAATGAACAGACATTTCTCAGACAAAGAAGTAGTAATGGCAAATAATCATATGTAAAAATGTTCAACATCACTTGTCATTCGAGAGATGCAAATGAAAACCATGCTGAGATTCCTCCTCACCCCAGAAAGAATGGCTATTATCAAGAAATCAACCAATATCAAATGCTGGCGGGGCTGTGGGGAAAGAGGAACACTGCTCCACTGCTGGTGGGAGTGTAGGCTGGGGCATCCACTGTGGAAATCAATATGGAGATACCTCAAATAACTAGGACTGGAAGTCCCACTTGACCCAGTTATTCCCTGCTGGGTATGTTCCCCAAAGATTTAAAAAAATCATACCACAATGATATATGTGCACCCATGTCCATAGCAGCATAATTTGTGTTAGCTACACCTTGGCAGCAGCCCAATTGCCCATCAACTGGAGACTAGATAAAGAAAATGTGTTTTTTTAAATAAAATGGAGTACTACTCAGCCATTAAAGATGATGAAAAGAGATTTAAGAAAAAAGAGAGACTGGAAAAGAATTTTCTGAACCCTCTTAAAGAGACTTCCAAATTGACTTGACAATCCTGCTCACCTTCCCAAACCCTATTTTGGAGGATGATGAGTCAAAAATATACTGTTTCTTCCACTTTCCCACAGACACATGGTTCACTTGTATATTCCATGTTCTCCCCCACCACCATAACCTGTGTTGTGTGTAGTTTACATGGAATCCATCCATGCTAACCTCATCACAACTAAGTCTATGTGGAGATGTGGATCAGCTCTCTCCCTGCCTTTGAATATTTCTATGCCCTGTGATGTCAATTCACCTATTGGTTACTACCAGGGAATGTTTCTATCTCACATTCTTTTCCCAGTTTTCTCTTAGTTTCCATTAGTTTTGTGTATGTGTCCATGAAATCACTTGCTTCAGCTTATGAAGACTGCAGTGAATAAACGTGTTCAAATCGGTATCCCAATCTCATGCACAATCTGTGGAGCCTATTCAAATAGGTGTGTTACCCGGGCTTGGAGGTTACAGCTTAGGAGAGATGGGGCAGGTGTTCATGTGCCACAAGTTATTGGGGGGTCATTGCCTGTAGGAAAAAATTTGAAGAAGCTGGTTTCCACAGTGGCTTGACTAATATCCACCCTAAGACCAATAATGTAACACAGCAGGTATGGATTCAAGTAATTATTGAACACTGACTTTATGTTTATGTCAAATATAACAAGATTATATATGGAACCCCAGATTAGAAAAAAAGTAAAATTACATATTAACAATAAGAAATTTAAGAAGCAACAGTTACAAACTAAATAAATGCTCCTAAAACATATCAGTTTCTGTAGCATTGTCATAGGGTAATGATTCATTACACAGCATTTCAGAATTGGAAATTACACATTGTATAAATATTGTACATACAATTTAATAAAATTTACAAGAACATTTTTTCCCAAATATCTTGATAGAACCAATGTCATCTAAATAAAAATTCAAGGACTTTAAGCAGAAAGTGGGAAGCCATTTATAACATTCACACAAAAAATGCAAAGAATCTTGAATAGCCAAAGATAACTTTTTAACACGGAACAAAATTGGAGGAGTTGCCCCACTTCATCAAGCATTGTGAACTAACAGCAATCAAGACAGTGAGACAGCTCTAGAACTGCATCAGTGGAACAGAATGAAGTCCAGGATCAAATCCACCATGAGGTAGGCATGGCGGAAATGACAGGCCGTGCTGTTCCTGAGAGAGACACTGCCGTCCCACGTACACCACCTTTCCCCAGCCAGGTACCAATCAGTGCACTGGAGCAGAGAGACAGCATCCTCTTTGCCTGTGGGACCAAATGCTCAGGGAGAAATTGTCTTTGGTACTCAGGCCTGAGCCTTTTCTTGTCTGCCACATCTGGCTGCCAAGGACCAATCTCTCCATAAACCAATCCTACAGGACCCACCATCATCCCTTCTCACACGCGTGCCTCTTCACTTTGTCCCCCTTCATAATCAGAGAAGATGCACATCCACCTCTGTTGGGAGCAATGCTACATAATTCTAGGGAAAATTCATTTGAGTAGGCCTAGTTCTCCTGCCTACAGGCCAGCTATAACATTCCAAGACATAATTCCATTTTGGCCTCAGGTCACAAGGGAGATCTCAATGATCCCATGACGCTGTAATGCTCCAGGACAAGACCACACCTGCAGAAGACACCCTGGGAAGAACCAAATCTTCATCTGTGTAGTTCCTGGGAGGAACTAAATCTTCATCTGTATAGTTCCTCATTGTTCTTAGATTTCTGCCGCCCCCACCCAGTCTTTTGTTACACCTTGTTCATCCCAATGTGATACTGAAATCTACATATTCATTTGCTACATTTGTTTCTCCTGATGTACTAAATAAAAGGTGCTCCAAGCTAGGGCTTCTTGTCTTTGCCGCCCAGAGCAGCACTGATCAGACCCAAAGCTCAGCTTCTTCTCAGTCTCATTTGTCTACCTTTCCTGTAATTCGCCGTGTGCTGCTGTGGCTCACAGGAGACTAGGACTCACTGCAGAGGTTCTGGTAATGTCCCCTTCCCCTGTTCCCTACACATCTCCTCTGAAGAGGCTGGTTTTATTCTCACCACACTTGCATACCTGTTGGGATAAACCTCACAGTTTACACTGTTGCCCATTTCCCAGGGCCCTGCAGATCCCTGGGACAGTCCTGAGTTCTCTGGTCTCACTCATGTCACCATCTATGCATGTCTTCACTTCAGTTCATAGAGTTCCCCACTCTCAGTTGCTCCTGCTCTGGCTCATGTTGAGAGTGTTTCTCTTTCAAGCTGTTGGAAATGGCCGAGCTGTGTTGGTTGTCTTTCTTTCTCGGGTTTTCTGGAAGAGGTGGCTGCCATCGGGAGGTTTATTTCTAAGAGCTCCTAGTTGGGGGAAGATGGTAGAGGAACAGTGGGAACAGAGGCTTCACTTGAAAGGGTGGCATTTGAGAGCAGGGGAGGAGCCTTTGAGAGACAATGCAGGGGAAAACCAGGAAGTGCTTGTACGGGTCTGCTCAGCTCGTGTGTAGACTAGTTTTGAGAAAGAGGTCTTCTACTAATTCTCCTTGTGTTCTTGTCCTGTGTTGTTCATTATCCATTCCATTTAATGGTAGCTTTCTTTCTATCTCCTGTGTCTGAGTCACTTTTTATTCTAACGGAGACCTCCTGACCTCCTTTTCTACACCTGCCCAGGACAGTAAGTGATCACAGGTGGATAATGAAAATTATAGGATAGAAGGGACTGTTTCATAGAGACTGGTTGTGAAACAATTGGATGTTCATATGCAAAAAGTAAATTACAATCTACACGATATTTATCAATATCTATATCCAGGTATTTAAATATTTCTATTTCCTTAGATTTGCTGCAGGTGGGAGAAAATGCCAATCAATTGTAATTCAAAGCAGGAGAGGTGTGTTTTGGCTCAAAGTTTTCAGATAATTCAGTGTATGCTTTGTAGAATACATGTATTTTGTGGTCACTCCCCAAGTGACTTTCCCCTTCCTACCAGACAAACCAGCAAACATCAAGCTTTCAGGGTAACTCTCATATTTACACTGTAACTTTCCTGGCCTGACACCTAAAAGGCTCATGTGCATATCTTTACTCAAAATGAAATTAGTCCATCTCTAAGAGTGGCCAGGCTTAATAGTTCCATTATAGTACAACATTCCAAATCCAAATTCTGTCCTTAAAAGTCCATGTAAACACCGATCTCTTCCGAAAATAATAAAGAATATGAATATTTGGATATTCAAATGGGAGGGGTTCAAGGGAGGAGAGAGAGGTGAAGGGAAAAGGAAAAAAGAATGGAAGGAAAAAATGGAAACAAAGCTTGTGTAAATGGGGAGGGGAAGAAGAGGTGAAGGGAGGGAAGAGGATTGGGAATAAAGACTTGAGATATGTTATGTATAGGTACAAATTCATTATGATGAAAATGATCAATATGTATGACAAATATGTACTAATAAAAAGAATGAAGTTTTTAAAAATCCAAAAGAAATTATAATCTTTCTAATATACAGGAGCACATGGTAAGCATTTCCATTTCAAAACGGAGGAATGGGGAGAGACTGCAATTACAGCGATACAAGACTGAGTCTCAGCATGGCAAACTCTAAGTCCCATTGATCCATGTCCAGCAGCCAGGGCAGGGTATGGTGAGATGTGAGCTACAAACTGCTTAGACAGCCCTGGCCCTATGAATATTCCAGATGCAGCTCACATGGCCTTTTGCTTGGGCTGGCTCCCCTCTGTGCTGTGGTTTCCTCCAAATGAAAGTCGATGTAGTTGGCAATTCCAGCTTCCTGGGACCCTTATAGCAACTTTCCATTAGCTCTCAGAGCTTCATATACAGCTGTCACATAAGCTCTGACCACTGACTGTGACCCTGTCACACGTTTTCCTAAGATTTGTGTTGAAGCCTCTCAGTCTCCATCTCTCTTACATTCTGCATGCCTGAAAACCCAGTACCATGTGAATAACAAAAGGATTGTTCATCATCTTGTGCAGAAGCCAGACCCCCTTGACACATGGCTGCAGTGGCCACTGGGAGTCTGCCTGGCTGAACTCAGGGATACACTCCCCTAGGTGGCCCTGAAGAAGTGGCCTTGAGAGTCCCAAGGACTCTGTTCAAATGAAAGTTTAACACTGTTATACCCTTGATTTTGTAACAGATGAAGACTTGGTCATTTCTTATATGCCACTGAGGCATTTTTCTTCATCTTCATGTACAGCTTCCATGGCTTCTTTAAAATGCTTACCTTTCAGCAACCATTTTCTCTTTGCCCTCAGCTTTACAAGTGCTTCTTTCTGGTAAAACACTGGATAATCCAAATCATTCAGCTTTGCCATTGCCTCATGAAACTCACTGTAGATTTTGCTACTGGCATTCACCAATAAACAAGCAGTTTGATGTGATATTTTAAAACATGGACACAGTGCACTCTAATCAAATGACACAACCTGATCATTGGCTAACCTTGTAATTTCCATTGCCAAAGTAATTAGTCCATTGCCATTAGTTTCAGTCCCCCATAAAGTTTCTAGAGAAGGACAAAAAACAGGCAAAATTTTTGCCACAGCATAACATATATGGCATTTAGTACAACTGCCAATTGACGACTGTTCCCCACTGAAAACCCCTGAGCCTGGCCCTTAATGTAACCTCACCTATCAGCTTTTGGTTCTTCTGACCTCTGACCAGTTTTGCACAATAAACACTGTTCACAAAATTCTAGGGCTTCACTAGTCTGCATCTCCAAACCTTGCAAGATTTCCTCCTACAAACCACTTCTTAACCTTTTGGACAACATAGTAAGATTCAGTCATAGCAACAGCCCTAGTCCTGATACCAATTTTCTATATTGGTCACTTTCCTGTCACTGGAACTATATGGAGAACACTTGCTACTTAAAGGAGGAGCAGTTTGTTTGACTCACAAATTCAGTGAATTCAGTTCATGGTCAGCCTATGCAAGGAAAGAAATGGCATAGCACAGTAGCACTGGCATAGCACAATGGCACAGCAAAGGGAAGGTGGTCATGCCATAGCAGCAAAAAAAGGAGACAAGCGAGGAGCCAGGGATGAGAATGCACCCTCCACATACCCAAGTGACAACTCCTTTATCCAGTACACAATTCTAAATGGGAGATAGTAGTAGGACATTTTAGATTTAAACCATAACAATCTCTCTCTAGAAAGGAACAAAAATTGCAAGAGACATATAGAGTCAGATCTTGTGATTGTGGCATCTGATACATCTGAAATCTGTAGGGCAGGCTAGCACTTTGGTAACTCACAGCATTTCTTCATTTTTCTCAACAATTTATATTTTAGTTTTCTTTAACATCTATAAGTTATACACGTTAGTGGAGTTTGCTGTGATATTTTAAACATGGATACAGTGTACTCTAATCCATCCATGCTTTATCCATTTCCCATATATACTTTTAAATCTCTAGGAATCATTATTGTACATTTAAGTTGACTATTTCTACACTTCCATATATGAGGGATCACATGCATTACTTCACTTTATACATCTGCCTTGTTTCCCTTCACATAATGAACTCTAGTCCAAGCAACTGAAGCTAACAAAAATGTATAAAGTTTACAGTTTTAGTTTACAGAAGTTAAATCCTAGCAAAATATAAAAAGAACCCTAACAAGATGTATAAGATCTTTGTAGATACAGCTATAAAATTCTGCTTACATTTTCTGGTCAAAATATTCTGGTACATTGTCTCAGTTACTTTTCTGATATCTGAGACAAAATACCTAACATGCAAAGTTAAAGGAGGAAAGGTTTACTTGAGCTCATAGTTTGTGGAAGTTTGAGTCCATAGTCCACGGGCTCCCAGTCAGTGTGTCATGGCAGAGGGGCACCACAGAGAAAAAATAGTCCAGGCAAGCAGCCAGAAGACAGAAAAGCAGCAAAAGCAGCAGCAGCAGCAGCAGCAGCAGCAGCAGTGGCAGCAGCAGTAGCAACACCCTGCCTTTCCCTTTCATCTTTTCCAAGCTACCCCCTTTTGCGGGGGTGCCACAGAAACCCAGGGTGGGCCTTGCCATTATCCATACCCATAACTCTGCTAAACCAATCAGTGAAGTAATTTAGTATTCATGCACCCTTAATCCCACATCTGTAATCCCAGCATCACGAACCCTAGATCAAATAACCTCTGAAAAACTCCACCTATGATGTCATGAAGCTTTGGGGGACATCTAGATATGAGCCATAATATTCAGCTCTGGTCCTCCAAATATTCATGTGCATCCCTTTATGCAAAAGGCATTTAGTTCATGTCTAAGAGTTGCCCAAGTCTTAATAGTTTCAGCTTTGCTGAAAAATCCAAGTCTAAACTCTCCTCTGAGATTTAAGGCAAACTCTTAGCTGCAAAGTCCAGTACAAATGAAAAAGAAAAAGTTAAACACTTCCAATGTGCAGTGGCAAAAGATAAACAGTCCCATTCCAAAAGGTACAAATAGGGGGATAGAAAGAACAGGGCCAAAGAAAGTCCAAAATCCTGCAGAGCAAATATTAAGTCCTGTAGTTCCATGTCCAACATCTAGGGTAATCTGTGGCAAGATGTGAACTCTAAAGGGCTTGGGTGACTCCGGCCCTACAGCACTGCAGATGGTTACAGCACTCACAGCTTCTCTCTTGGATCGGCTTTGATCACTTCTTGGAGCTTTCCTCAGATGATCTTTGTTCTTGGCTTCTCCAACCTTGTGGGGTCTCCACTGCACTTTCAGCTTAACACTCACAGCTTTACAAATGGCCCTCTCAGGAGCACACTGCCTGGCCTCCTAGGTGTTCTTCTAAAATCTGGATGGAAACCTTCCTAAACCATAACTCTTGCATTCTGCTTGCACCTAAAATCAGCACCACATTCATGACGCCAAGGTATGCTGCCAGCAGGAGCAATAGGCAAACTTGCTTCTCTCTTGGATGTAGGGGTGGACTGCCTGGATTGCTGAGAACTATGAACCCATTTGGGAGGAAAATTTTCTCTAGGAGGCCTGAGGAGCAGTTTCACTTCCTCTCCCAGGTTCTCTGGGACAGGACCTCCAGCAAGACAGGAGCCTACGAGATGCTAGAGCTCCACCCAAAGAGTAGACCTGTAATCAGCTTTTGTGAGAGCTTTGAAGGATGTGGTTCTCAGTGGAATCTGCTCATAGTATTCTTCTATTCCACAGGACTGTCTTCTAGACATTGAGCTGTGGCTCACTGTCCATTACAAGAGTCATCATAGCTGGATCTCCAAAATACTAGCAGCTTCAAGAAGACCCTGAGGACCAAAGTGAGACACAAGGCTTGGTGGGTTTCATGTGCTGTGTAGGAGGAGGTCTCCTTTTAGGTTCCCTCTCATTGCCATTCCTCCTTATTATTTTATTATCTTCCTTCTGTTTTCTGATTCCAGGCACCACAGAGGCAGTTTCTGCTGCTGGAATTCTTAGTCCTTCTCGCTGTCCCCAAAGAGGCTTCTCTTCCTACCCTGTCGAGCCCGCCACCTGATGGAGCCAATCCCATGTGGACTCCAGCAGGCAAAAAGGGAAGGGTTCAGTCCCCTCTCAGGTCCTACTGACACTATGTCCTTGATTAATGATGTCATTGATGCTAAGGTGGCTGAATTGGTGGAGTTACTGTTGCTTAATTTACTAATGAAGGAGCTGACCACAAAAGCAGAAATTCTGGTTACTGTGAGCTGTGATCTTCCAGAAAGTCTCTGAGTGCATGTAGCTGCACTTTGGCATTGATGTGAAGGAGGTGGACTCATGCAGAGAGCAGCAAAGAGAGAAATTGGAGCCATGGCAGGTTGGGGTTTGGGGAAACTGCAGTTCCTTCTTTGGTAGTTAACTACTGCATGGTGACCAAGGCTAGACACTCAGCTGAGGTATCTTGGGGTGAAAATGGACAAATACTTTCAGCTGTTTTGTTTGGTTCATGAATGAAGCAGAGAAGAATGTCCACTTGGGTCAGATATGGGACATGTCCTAAGCTCATGTCCCATTGCAGGTGGAGATAACTCAAGAATTAAGTCATTTATATCCATCATCTGTAAGAGGTTCCTGGGAAATACAATGATATTTCTTTGAGGTTGTGTCCAGAAAGCTCCAGTCTGACCCATTTTCCTGTCCTGAGAAAGCTAGAGGAAGTCCATTGGGGCATTATACTTAGGTTACCTTTATTGTCACTGGAAATGCTCTGAAAAGGAGCTAGGTGTTGGGAGGAATGAAAGTAGTGCTTAGAGTGAAAAATGAGTGGGGGAAAAAGCTTACCTGCTACCCCATGCTTGTGCCCTCTTGCCAGAGTAAAACCTTGCCTTGTAGAGCTCTCTTGCCCCTTTCTGAATGCATTCTTTCCAGCACCAACAATTTGAGTCGGGGGCGGGGGTTATTTCCGCAAAAGAGAACTGTGTTTTTCTTCATGGAGGCAGAAAACGCAGGTATTTGTAGGCTCCACATTTTGAATCAGCATGTGAAACTCTCTTCACCTCTCATACATAACACTCTAATCCCTGGGACCCGTGAATGTGACCTCATATGGCAATTGGGATTATGCAGATGTAATCAACAACAAGGAGATATGGAAATTTTTAGGAACTGTGAGAGTGATGCTGGATATAGTCACAGGAGTCCTTAAAGCAAGGAAATGGAGAGAGATTAGAAATACATAGCAAATGGAAAGCTGGGCAAGGGCTCCAACACAGCTCCATCTAGAGCTCTACTACTGCCAATTTTAGCACTATAAGACTCATTTGGACTTTTGGCCTCTAGAATTTTAAAAGAAAATAAATTTATACAATTTTAATGTCCTGGTTAAGATGCAGAGAAAAAGAAATTCTGGCACAAATTTGGTGGAAATATTAATCAATACAGCCATTGTGGAAAATGCTATGCAGGTTCCTAAAAAAATGAAGCATAGAACTCTGTATCACCCAGTTAGCTCCCCTTGGGGTATACACCCACAGGAAATGGAAACAGTGTGTTGAAGAAGCATCTGCACCCCAAGGTCACTGCAGAGCTGTTCACAGTAGCTGAGGTGTGGAAGCGTACTGAGTGTCCTTCCACTAATGGGTGGATAAAGAAACGTGGCAGAGACACACCGTGGAAGACACTCGCCCATAGGAGATGAGGTCCTGTCATTTGCAGCAGCATGGATGAAACCAGCCTCATGATAACTGAAACCATCCAGGCACAGAAAGACCAGTACCACATGGTCACACTCATATGTGGAATCTAAAATGATTAATCTCACAGAACGCGAGAGTGTGATGGTGGATTTGAGAGGGTAGAGACCTTGGACGGTGTGGGCTGGGGTGAAGTAGGTCAATATCTGCTAAGCTAGATAGCACAATTAAATCCCAGAGTTCTCTTACATAGAAGTGAGACTATATAGCATATTTTTTATAATATACATGCTTCAAGAAAAGTTTTTGAATGTTTTTTTCCATAAAGAAATAATAAACACTTGAGTAACTTTATATAATTAATGTAATTTATAAATTACAAAATGTATACATACATTGAAACAATACATGGTATTCCACAAATAGGTACAATTTTCGTATATCAGTTAAAATTTAAAGAAAACATTTTGCTCTTTTATGCCAGAATGTTTTTGGCAATTTGTTACATTGACAACAGGAAAATAATACAATCTACAGATGATCTGTGCTTAGTTCCTTTACAAAAAAAAAAAAGGTGAAATAATTCCACATCAATCCTTCTTCAACAGAGAACAGAGAATAATTTTCATCTGGATTCACACTGTTCTCTGAAGCCATACATATTTACACTTTAAATGACGAGTGCTTGTTAAATGCCTAAAGCTGGCTGTGGTAGACCAGAGACTGAGGCCGGAAGGTCACATGAGACTAGGGGTTCAGGGCCAGCCTGAGACACTCAGCCAAACTCCATCTCATACAAAGTTCAGATGGATGTCTGGTATGCATGGACTGGTATGCATGAGTCACGCTGCTGGGACCTCTGCTACACAAAAGAAATGAAAAGCTGGTCATATCAGTTGGAAGTTGGAATAAAAAAACACATAACAACCAAATGTGCACCCTTCACCCCCTCCCCTCCCACTTCCCCTACCCCTTTGGACCTTTTCTTCCTATTTCAAATTATCAATTATTCATTTTAATCATTTTAATCCTTATTTACACTTTCAGTTTCTCACACTAGAGAAAGTATTCAGTATTTCCGCATGTGTGTCCTATTTATTTCACTTAAGAGTATGGCCTCAGTATGCACCCTTTTAGATATAAATGTCTCTAGTTTCTCATTCTTTATGGCTGAGTAGTACTCCATAGGGAATGGGGAAAAATAAGAACCAAGATACATCATGTACAGGTATAAGCACCCAATGATAAATGTAAACATATTGTATACCTAAAATGTACCAATAAAATGATTTAAGCAAAAAAAATCAAATGTGTATCTCTTTTCCTCTTAGCTTTTCATCTATTATTAGGACACATTTTACTCCTTCATGTTAAGGACTTCACCATGCACTGTTATTACTTTAACTTCAAACAATTATCATTTAAACCCATTGGCCCACTAAGGAAATCGTCTTTATACTTACGCATGTAAGTTGCAATTTCTGGTGCTGTTTGTAGCTTTATGTAGATACAGATTTCTCTGGGGTTGTTTTCTGTCTGCTGAAGGAGTTATTTGGCATAATACACAACAGTTGTTAGTTGTTTCTAAAAATTACTTAATTACATCTTTGTTTTGCAATGTACTTTTACTGAGTATAGAATTATAGGCAGATATCTTCATTTCTCTTTCAGTATTTTACAGCTATTACTCCTCTCTACTTAGGTTTTCACTATTTTTGATGAGACATATGCTGTCATCTTAATGTTCATTTCAATATAATTATTTTTCCTTCTGTTTAGTTTTAAGACTTTCTCCTTATCATTGATTTTAAGCAATTTTATTATTGAATGTCACATAATTTTCTTCATGTTGTTTTTGGTGGAGATTCTTTTATTTTCTTGCATCTGTTTACATTTTATATGTTTCAACAAATATGGATAATTTTGATTTAGTATTTCTTTAAATATGTTTTGATCCTCCTTTTTTTCCTCTCCTCCAATGGCCCTCAAATACCATATACTGGGGCACTGGACATTGAGCCATAGCTCACAAATGACTAGTCATTATTTTCTCCTTTTTTCTGTTTCTCTGTTATATTCTAGGACATTTCTCTTGCTGTATCTTCAAGATCATTGTTTTTCAGTCATATACAATTTGTCGCTTCTGGACTCTATTTTAATTTTTCAAATCAGAAATTGTATTTTTCATATTTCAAAGATTTTAGAGGGATTTCTATATCTTCCCTGGCTCTATTTTATAGGTTTACTTTAATTCTTAGTTTTTAAAACACAAAATTCAGTTTCAGTCATTCTTTTATTATCCTTCTCTGCTATTATCAGTTTCATTGGTGTCTTGAATGACATCACATTATTTTCCTTCCAATTATTATTCATGATACTGCATTGCTTCTTTGAACACCTGCTAATTTTGATCAGATGATGAACACTGTGAATTTAACCTTGTTAAGTGCTAGGTATTTTTACCTCTATAATAAATATTCTTGAGCTGGATTCTGGGACATAGTTCAGTTACTTGGAAAGAGTAAGATCCTTTGAGTCTTCACTTAGGTTTAATGTTACGTGAGATCCGAACTGTGCTTGACTTCTGGTCAATGTTTCTTCACCACTGAGACATAACCCCTCTGAGTACTCCAGCCCAGTGCCCTAACAATGGTGAGGTTTGCCCCTTACCTGATGGGTACAGGAATGAACCCCAGCCCTTTGGGAGCTCAGGAGATTCCTCTGTGCACCTCTCTCTTTTTCGGCATTCCACACTGCAAGCTCCAACCATCTCCATCTTCCTGGTCTCCAAGTTCAATATCTTCAATACATAGGTAAATCAGGCTCCTCCTCTATGCCCTGTGAGGTGCAATCTGTCCTCAGGAAGCAATCCGGAGGCCATTATAGGGCTTGCCTCTTTTGTCTTATGTCTGCCAGAAATTATCATCTTTTGTTCCCTAATGTCCAATAAGTTGAAAAAATTTCAAAAAGCTGCCTTTTATTTTTAGTTTTTCAAGACAAATGTATAAATTTGGTTCCTATTAATTTATCTTGGCAAGAAGCAAAAGTTACATGCTCCAAAATTAAAGCATAAATATTTTTGCCATGACAAATTCCCCAACATTGCAAATGTATTTAAATTGTAACCAGCATTCAAAGACTGTGAAACTCATACATATAGACACACACATATATATATATATATATATATATATATATATATATAGACACATATATATAGACACGCATTAGCTTTCTTGTTGCTGGGGCCACAATAGCTGCCTGCCAGATTTAAAAGAGGAGAGTTTTAATTTGGCTATGTTGTCAGGTGATTCAGTCCCTGGTTGTTGCATCCCAGGCAGGACAATCAAGGTAGGACTGTATGGCAGAGAAAAAATTCTTAGCTCCTGCAGGCTGCAAGCAGAGTAGGGAACAGCACCAGAGAAGGCTAAGGAACATTTATAATACTTCAGATCATGCCTCCATGACCCACCTAGACACACACAAGTGTACTTTACCAACCTCCTAGGAACCCTAGGGGCTCCCAAGCCAAGAAAGTGGACATAATTGAGATGCACCACCACAAGATATCCTGAGAACTGGAAGAATATACAGCCAAAGAAAAAGGATTTTTCCCTTGTTACTGAACATCAAATTGATTTCTTAATTTTATTATATACACTTTCAGTAATTTCTAACAGTTGTGAAACACATGAATTGCCTTCATAATCATAAGTACTATTTTCAAAATGGGACTCATTAAAAATAAATATGACTTATTTATGCGCTTAATTTCCGATCTTGATCAATCTATTACTGTCTTCAGTTTAACCAAAGATATGCCTACTGTTTGTGCAATTAGAAAGAAACAAGTATTTGGCAATATAATTGGATTCTATGTGTAGTCATCCCAAATCTCTTAGGCTTTTCAAAACAGTGCTACATAGACAAGAATCTACCTTGTTTTAGAGACCTCCCTTTTGTATTGGTATTATCTTGTGTTTTTAAAGGAAAAGTACATGTACATTTAAGTCATATTCTAATTTACATGATTGTAATCTATGGTGTTCAAAAGACTGTATGTAGGCGATCTCTTCTGAAAATATTTTCATGATTTTATTATCGTTACAGATGTTACATATGACTTTTTGCAAGTTCATAATGAATTTTCAAAGGTCCTTCATCTTTAGAAGTATACATGCTTTTGTTACTTGTAAAAACTTTACTTTTTGTCCACAGTTTTTACACTTGATCTTAGCCAAAAGGCTGAGAAGAGATTGTCCACAGTTTTTAAAATAAAATTCCTAATTCTCTGAATTTTATGAAGCTACTTTTACCTTAAGGTGCTCTCATAGATTTTCAGGTATAAAGTATGTACACATAAATTATTTCTTTTCAGTTGAATAATATAACAGTTTTTGTTTTTCTCCTCCTAAAATATGGATTCAAAGAGCAGTTTTATCACTCCTTAATTTACTTATAAAATAAGAAACCTGTTTCTTATTTTTTCCATGTTCTCATCTTGTTTCCTTGAGGTACATTTCCTGTGTGTCTAAACTATTTGCTGACTATTTAACATTTAAATAATTATAAATTATAAATGGATGATGCCATGTGTTCGTTCAAGCTTATATTCTGTGCTTTATTTTGCCCCTTTCTCAAACTCTTATACCATGTATCCTTTTCTTTATAAGCACTATTTTCTATATTTTATCTGTGTTCTAAGCCACTGCTTCTGAATTACTCCCTTTTAAAAATTTTTCTAACTAACATTGTATATTTCAGCTACTCTGATCATTGAAATAACAATTTGGCTTCATATATATTATTCTTTTTATTTCTACTTTCAATATCATTAATTTCTGTTCCTTTGTATATTAATTTTATTGGTAAATGTTAGGTATACAATATAATGACATTCATGATTGGAAATTTGCACCGTTACATAATCTCTCTTGGTTCTTATTTTTTCCCCCTTCCCCTGCCCTCTATTCAACCCCCCCATCTCTCCCTATTGACAAAGACTTTGCTTCCATTTTTTCATTTTCTCATATTAATTCCATTCCCTTCTTTCCTTTCCCTTACCCCTCCCACTTCCCCTTCCCCTTTGCCCCTTTTCTTCCTATTTCACATTACCTATTGTACCTTTTATTATCTATTATACCTGTATTATCTATTGTACCTTTTAGTCCTTATTTACACTTGCAGTTTCTCACACTAGAGAAACTATTTGGTATTTACAAATATAAATGTGTGTCCTATTTATTTCACTTAAGAGTATCACTTCAATATGCATCCATTTAGCTATAAGTGTCTCTAATTTCTCATTTTTTATGACTGAGCAGTATTCCATTTTATAAAAAAAAACAAAACCCACATTTTCTTTATCCAGTCTCTAGTTGATGGACAATTGGGCTGTGTCCAAGTTTTAGCTATCACGAATTGTGCTGCTATGAACATGGGTGCACATGTATCACTGTGGTATGATTCTTTTAATTCTTTGGGGAGGATACCCAGCAGGGGAATAGCTGGGTCTAATGGGACCTCTAGTCCTAGTTCTTTAAGGTATCTCCATACTGATTGCCACAGTGGTTGCACCAGTCTGCACTCCCACCAACAGTGGAGAAGGGTTCCTTTCTCTCCACATCCCCGCCAGCATTTGTTATTGGTTGATTTCATGATAGCAGCCATTCTTTCT
>NW_004624883.1:2593946-2622669 GCF_000247695.1 Heterocephalus glaber
AGAGTATCATGTCATCTGCAAATAATGACAATTTGACTTCTTCATTTCCTATCTTTATTCCTTTTATTTCTTTCTCTTGTCTGATTGCTGTGGCTGTTTCCAGGACTATATTGAACAGGAATGGTGATAGTGGACATCCTTGTCTCGTTCCTGATTTTAGTGTGAAGGATTTCAATTTCTGATCATTTAGTATGATATTGGCTGTTGGTTTTTCATAGATGGCTTTTATCACATTGAGATAGAAGCTGTCTATTCCAATTTTTATAGGGTTTTATCATAAATGCATGTCTGATTTTCTCATAAGTGTGCTGGATTTTTATCATAAATGCTTTTTCTGCATATATAGAGATGATCATATAGTTTTTGTCCTTGGCTCTATTGATATAGTGTATTACATTTATTCCTTTGCATATGTTGAACCATCCCTGCATCCCTGGGATGAATCCCACTTGGTTGGAATGTATGATTTTCTTAGTGATCTTCTGCTTTCTATTTGCCAGTATCTTATTTAGGATTTTTGCATCTCTGTTCATCAGTGAGATTTGCCTATAGTTCTCTTATTCAGTTAGGTCTTTCTCTGCTTTGGGGATCAAGGCGATACTTGATTTTAGGAATGAATTTGGGAGTATTGCTTCCCTTTCAATTTCATTGAAGAGTTTAAACAGTAGTGGAAATAGTTCCTCTCTAAACGTCTTGTAGAATTCAACAATGAAGCCATCAGGACCTGGGCTTTTCTTAGTTGGTAAGTTTTTTAATGACATTTTCAATTTCATTGAATGATATTGGGTCCTTTAGAATTTTTAGGTTGGTCTTTGTTCAATTTTGGTAATTCATATGTATCTAGGAATCTGTCCATTTTTTCGGTGTTTTCCACCTTATTGGCATATAGGTTCTCGAAGTAGGTATTGATGATCCTCTGTATTTCTGCTGGGTCCATTTGAATTTCATCCTTTTCATTCCTAATTGGGTGAATTTGGTCCTTTTCTTTCCTTTTTTGATAAGGTTGGCTAAAAGTTTGTCAATTTTTTTTATTATTTTGAAGAACCAATTCTTGACTTCATTGATTTTTTGTATCATTCTATTAGTCTAAATTGCATTGATTTCTCCTCTAATCTTTAAAATTTCCTCCCTTGTATGAGCTTTAGGTTTGTCCTGCTCTTCTTTTTCTAGAAGCTTGAGGTTCAGGATCAGGTTGTTTAATTCAGCTTGCTCTGTTTTCCTAATATGAGTATTCACTGCTATGAATTTCTCTTGTAACACAGCTTTCATTGTGTCCCATAGATTCCAATATGTTTTATTGTCATTGTCATTTAGTTGTAGTTACTGTTGGATTTCTTCTTTAATTACTTCCGTGACTCATTGCTTATTCAGAAGTGTGTTGTTTAATTTCCATGTGTCTATGAAATTCTTGCAGTTTCTTTTTGTATTGATCTCCAATTTCATTGCACTATGGTCTGATACAATACAGGGGATAACTTCATTTCCTTTGCACTTACTTAAACATGTTCTATGAGTGAGTATGTGGTCTATTTTGGAGAACGACCCGTGTGCAGCTGAAAAGAATGTGTATTCTGATTTTATGGGGTGGAATACTCTGTAAACATCTATTAAGTTCATTTTTTCAAGAGTTTGAGTTCTAGTATTTTGTTGCTTATTTTTTTTTGTCTAATTTATCTTTCTATTTGTGACAGTGGCGTATTGAGGTCCCCCACTACTATTGTATTAGTGCTTATCTGATTTTTCATGCCTGTATTTGTTTTATATACTTGGGCACACTAGTGTTTGGTGCATATATGTCTATGATTGTCATCTCTTTCTCTTAGATTGTTCCCTTTACAAGAATGTAGTGTCCTTCTTTGTTTCTCTTAATCAGTGTTGGTTTGAAATCCACTTGATCTGCAAATAGGATAGCTACTCCTGCTCTTTTTTTGGTTCCTGTCCCATGGAGTATTGTTTTCCATCCATTAACTTTCACTCCATGAGTTTCTTTCTGAATTAATTGTGTTTCTTGTATGCAGCATATTGTTGGATTTTGCTTCTTGACCCATTCTGCCAGTCTATTTCTTTTGATTGGTGAATTGAGTCCATTAACATTGTTGGTTATAACTGATATGTCTTGACTTATCCTTGTCATGACTTTTTCTTTTCGTTGGATTCTGCCCCTTTGTGTTTAATTTCTTGTTGTGCCCGATGGATTCATTCTGCTGGGCTTCCTGCAATTGTGATCTTCTTTCTCTTTTCCTAGAATACTGTCTAAAATATTTTGGAGTACTGGTTTGGTATTCATGAAGTTCTTAACATGCTCTTTGTCATGAAAATAACTTATTTCTCCATCAATTTTGAAAGATAGTTTTTCAGGGTACATCGATCTGGGTTGGAGTTTCTTTTCCTTTAGGGCTTGAAATACTTCATTATAAGCTCTTTTTGCCTTGAGGGTTTGGTTGAGAAGTCTGCTGTGATTCTAATGGGCTTTCCTTTGTATGTGATTTGTTTCTTTTCTCTACCTGCTTGTAGAATTTTCTTCTTCTGTTGGGTTTCTGGAATCTTAACTATTATATGCCTATATGTAGTTTTTTTTTTATCATAGCTAGTTGGTGTCCTATATGCCTCACTTATCTCTATGTCAAGTTCTTTCCCCCTGCTAGGGAAGTTTTCTGCCATCACTTCTCTGAACAGATTTTTTTATGTCATCTGCACTCTCTCCTGTTTCTTCATTGATTCCAATCAGTCCTACGTTGTTTTTATTTTCATCTTCTAGCAGGTGCTGGATTGAGTTCTCATGGTCTCTTACTATTTTAAAGAAATTTTTATTTTCCTGGTCACTAATTTCAATCTTATCTTCTATATCTGAAATTCTGTCCTCACTTTGGCTCATTCTGTTGCATCAACTTTCAATGAAGTTTTTAATCTCTTTGCATCTGTTTTATTGATTCCAGTTTTTCCTATGTTGGAATTCCATCGTGTTCCTCAGCTCCTCTATTTTTTTTAAATCTCTGTCCTCTCTAGATTTATTAATCATGTATTGCACTATGGGCACAATCTCTGCTGATATCTGAGAAATTATTTCTGATTTCATTTTTTCCAAATCCTCTTTCATTGCCAGTTCTGGGAGTCCAGGTGGTTGAGTATCAAATTTTTCCATCTTGTTTTCCTTTGGGGTTGCTTTAGGTGATCTGGAACTCTGGTTTTAAGACTTGTTTAAGTGTCTTCTCATTTCAAAGAGGGGGTGTGGAAGGATGTGTGCTGCTGGCACCCATGTGGCTCACCTCCTTGGTGCTGGGGCAGTGGTATGGCAGCCCAGAAGTTTCAACCTCCTCTGAGCTGGTGCAGCTCGCTCCTCTGTGCTCAGGGTGGTGGTACAGTGGCCTGAACAGGACAGTATTGGCCTCTGGGTGCAGCAGGGTTGGTACTCTTAGAACAGGAGGCCACTTGGGGGAGCGCTGAGGTGAGCACAGGCAGGTGGAGCTCCCAGCCCTCAGCAAAGTGCAGGTGATGTTATGAGGGATAGGAGACCTGGATGGGAGTGAGGGCCCTGCACTGTTTTCTTGGACAGGCTCAGGAGGGTCTTAATTTCTGTTCTTATTTCTAAGATCCATTCCCTTAACATGAATTAATTATTTTACTTATCTTCATGTAGTTTGTTAAATTGGAAGGTTAGATTATTGATTTGAATCTTTCCATTCTTTCTAGTGTAAGCATTCAATAAAATAAAATTCTCTTCATGTATGGCTTTGACATCAGAATAAATTCTGATGTATTATGTTTTTCATTTCTTTATTTTGAAAGAAATGTTTTGATTTCCCCAAATAATTAATTTCTTCTGAAATCTGGATTGGTAAAAATATCATTGGGTTTCTAAATATTTGAGGATTTGTACATATTTTTGTTATATTCTTTACTTTTGTCCCATTAAGGTTGGAGGACACATTTTCTTAGTCCATTTCATGCTGCTATAGACTAATTTTTAATAAACACCAATGTATTGGCTCACAGTTCTGGAAGCCAGGAGATCCACAATCAGGCCTCAGCATCTGGCCATGGCCTTTTTTTTGCCTCATTCCATGGCAGAAGGGCAAGTACTGAGCAAGAGAGCGCAAGTGACCAAACGTGCAGCCTCCAGACCTTTTGTAATGGGCATCAATCCATTCATGAGGATGAAACGCTGGTGACCTAAGCTTTTACCCTCACACCCCACCTCCCAACATTGCTGCACTGGAGATTAAGTTTAGAAGAATTGAGATGTGTTGTGTACATGTACCTACTCTCCATGAGGAATGTCATTATCATGTACTGATGAAAAATACAAATAGAAAAAATTGTGTTTTCTTCTTTTCTAATAAAAGTGTTTTGAGAATTCTTTATATATTCTCATATGAAATGCTTTTTGGACAGTTAATCTGGAAGTAATTTCTACGCACTTGAAGCTTCACTTTCTATGCTGTCTTTATTGATTCAAATGTTTTTCATTTAGATTAAGTCTAAGTTTTCCTTTTTTCTTTTATGAATCATGCTCCTGGTGACAGGCTTAAGATATTGTCACCATCCTCTAGCTCTAGATCCTGAAGAGTTGACTCCATGTTTTATTTTAAATTTCTTATATTTTCTCAGTGAAAAAAGTATATATATATATAATATATGTGATAAAGTTTGAATTTATTATATTCAAAGTATACACACACACACACACACACACATTCTGGTAAAGGTCCAAATTTAACATACAGATATTCACTTCTTCCAATACCACTTATTTAAAAGGGTAGTATTTTTCAATTTAAATAAAAAGTTTTTTGAGAAAATGAATTGGCCATATTTCTGTGAGGCTATTTCTGCGTTTAATTGTTACATAGATGTATGTGTCTATCCCTTAGCCAATACTACATTATGTTTTTGACTAAATCTTTGAGGGAAATCTTAAAAACAGGGAGCATGTTTCCTTTGCCTTTGTTTTATTTCTTTTAGTTGTATATTTCTATTATTTTGTCACTTGATAACTTTTTGGATGAGTTTACCTGTATCTACAAAAAATTCTACTGAGATTTTGCTTTTCATAGCTTTGAATGTACAGGTGATTTTGGTGAGAATTGATTACTTCACTGTATTGAGACAGTTTATGAGCACCCGATGGTTCTCCTTTTATAATGGTATTTATTTCTTTATCATTTTCAGTAATCAGCACACAGACACTGCATGTTTCTTTGTTTATGTATGAGCATTTTATTTAGTGAGATTATTGAAAATGGAAATAATTTCAGTTTTCAAAGTTTATAAAATTACATGGAATTGTAATTTATGTTTAAGTAATGATTGTTTCTAACATAAGCTCTTATTAGTCTCACTTATTAGTTCTAAGATATTTTTGTTTCATTAAATTTCATAATACAAATAACTATCTCTTATGAAAAATTAAAACTGGGCAACAGAAATTGACACTTCTCAGAAGTAAAAATGGACAATAAATTCATGAAGAAAAGTTCATTGTATCTGAACATTACTGAAATGTAAATTTGAACAACCCCAAGATTTCATCTTACTCCAGAAAAGATGACTATAATAAACAATCAAATAATAAGAAATTCTAGTGATGATATGAGTAAAAAGGAACCTCTCTACATTGTCGTTGGGAATATAAGTAGTGCAATCAGTATAGAAATAAGTATGGAGATGCCTCAAAAAATTAAAAATAGAAAGTCCACTGGAACTATCTATTCCTCTTGAGGTATTAAGAAAGAATAAAGAGACATCATATTACAGTGATACATTCATACCAATTTTTATAGCATTACAACTCATAAGAGCTAAATCTTGGAAGCAGCCTATGGCTTATATATCCATCAACAAATGCATGGATAAAACAAATGTGATATGTATAAACAATGGATTACTACTCTGAGATATAGAAACATATATTTGAGTCATTTGTAGGAAAATATATGCACCTTGACACCTTAAGTGAAATAAATCAGACCCAAAAGCTTTAACTATCTCATTGATTCTCTTGTATAGAAAAAAAAGAATAAATAATCAAAACAGTAAAATACAGTATAAATAATGGAAAATAGGGAGATAGATATTTTGTAAATGGGAAAAAGACCTAGAGATATAGGTATGGGGAGGGAGGATGGTGGGCAGAAAAAATTAAGGCATGTTATGTACAAGCATCAACACTCCACGATGAATGTAATCATTATGTCCCACAGCCAAATATTTGAAAAATTTAAAAAATAAATTTCTAACTTCCAATTTGACTCCCCTTGGATTTTTGGGCCTTGAAAAAATATTAAAGGTGAAATAGGGTTATCTGTGTGGATTCTTATTCCCATAAACCTGCTGTCCACAGGTAGAGATACCAGATGTCAATCTTTTTCTCTTTCCTTTCTTTCCTCCCTCCCTCACTTGGTTCTCTCTCTCTCTCTCTCTCTCTCTCTCTCTCTCTCCTTCCCTCCCTCCCTCCCTCTCTTTCCCTATCTATCCCTCTCTCCCTGTCTCCCTGTCTCTCTCCAAACAGAGAAGAGGCCATGGGCAGACAGCAAAGTGGCCATCAGCCAGGCACAGAAACCCACCAATCTAATCACAGAGGGTGATCAAGCAAGACCATCACAAGTTACAAGGCAGCTTGGGTAATTTAGTGACGCACTCTATCTCAGGATTTCTAAAAAGCACTGGGGACGTAGCTCAGTGGTTGTGTGATGGGCTAGGAAGCAGGAAACCCTGGGGTCAATTTTCAATATTAGAAGGTGATCATCAGCAAACCGGGAGTAGAGACCTCACCAGAAACCAATATTTTTGGGGTCATTTTCATCTGGTTGAGGTAAAATCCAGCAGTGCGGGTAGATAAAACTATTTTTCAAGTGACCCAGTGTGTTGTAATTAGTTAAGAGAGCACCAACAGATAAATTCACAACACTTTAAGTGACAGGCAGAACAAACTAGACAGAAAAGCACTATGGGAATGGAAGACTAGAAGAGTAGTATGAGATAACTAGTTCCAAGACACATGTGAGAGCACTGCGCTCAACACTAGCAGGATCAATGTATGTCTGATGAGCACACAGAGCTTCCTCCAGGACAGACCACAGGTACAACAATAAACACTCTCAATAATCTTAAGAGGTTCCAGAGGGCCGGAACTCATATGTAGTATGTTCCCCTGAATAAAAGACCATGAAATTAGAAGTCAATAACAAGGAAATTGGGAAAGTTACAAAACCAAGGGAAGTGAACCAAAGTATTCTCATATATCCATGGGAATTCTAGGCCTGCTATAAAATCACAGTAACAGGCTGAGTGACTTAAATGACAGACAATTATTTTCTCACGCTCCTGGAGGCTGGAACACTGGGATGGAGTTTCCCACAGGGATGCATTCTCCTTAAATCAGCTGTTTAGCTTGCTGTTAACCATAGACATGCTGTATCTTCATATAATCCTCTTCTGTGTATACATGGCCCTGATATCTCCCAATGTATATGTCCCAATCTCCTCTCTGCAAAAGGATGTTAGAGAACCAGGGTCTTTCTGCTCACTGCACAATGTGCTGATCATTGCAACAAGTTTTGTGACAAAGAAAGTATTTTTTGCAAGGTGGTTAAGCCTGGCCATGGAGACTAAGTGTGAAATCTGTAATTCTGTGGATACTGATGAGACAGAGAGGGAGGATGACTTAAGGCCTGGGTAAAGGTAACTGGAGGTGACATAAGCAGTGGTCTGCATGTGCACAACCTTCTTAGCTCTCCAGTGGTTGTATGTTCTGAAAATAGAAGCATTAAAATGATCTGAGTGTGGCATCCTTGGAACTTTTACACTAAATTGTTGACCATTGGACATCTGCCTGAAATGCAGTGATGTGTGGATGATATCGACAACAGCTGCTTCCCAGTCTCAGAAAAGTAATCCAGGCAAACTTCAGGATCATGACCCACCTCCCACAGGCAATATGTACTCCAATGAAAGGGGCCTACAGATAGTAAGATTGCTCAGCTGCAGAAACTCCAACATTAGTGATCTTTCAAATTAATGCAAAGAATTAACTAAAAGCAAGTGAACACAGAGGCTTTATTTAGGACATTCTCTTGGTTTTAAAGATATCAGTGAGATGAAATTTAAGCTAAGCCTTTGTTTTACACTAAGATTTGTTTTATCTCCATTGCCTGTTTAAAAAACCATTGGGCAAAAACAGGCACACTCTGAGGACCTGCAAAGGGATCAGCATATGAATTTGGTGCTAGAGGATAAAATTCAGTCCATAACAATTTCCAGTGGAGCACAGGACTGATCACACGACAAACTAGAAGGAACCTTGAAATGAACAAAAGAAAAATGTACATCACATAGGGTTGTTCCATAGCCCAGTTGGTAGAACTGTTGCTTAGCATGTATGAGGCACAGGGTTTGATTCCTAACACTGAAAAAAAAGAAATGAAACAGAAAAAAGAAAAAAAAAATCACAAAAGATATGAAGGGAAAGCACTAGTCAAAAATGTGAGCTATGCAACCAACTTTAAAGAGAAAAAGGACTGCAAATAATAACTTCACCTACAACACACAGAGAAAGGAAATGAATAAACCCACCAAAAAGAAGCATAAGGGAGGAATAATGAAAGATAGGGTAGAAAGAATAAAAAGCAGAATAAAAATAAGTAGAGGAATTCATGTAAGGAAAGTTTAAATTTTGAAAACATTAACGAAATTGACATATCTTTAGCCAGACTAAGCAAAACAATAAAGAAGAGCCCCAAATTACCAAAATCATTCTGAAAAGCTTTATAGTGGAAGATTATATGACATTCTGGAGAATAGAGAGGACATGAAAAGATCCCTGAGTGACAGTGGTTCATGGAAGAGGAAGGGAAGAAAGGTTGACTAGGTTAAGTGAAATGAATTTTTAGGGCAGGAAATCTATTCTGAACAATACTGTAAGCGTGGTTCCTCCACAAATACACATTTGTCAAAACTTGCTGAAATTGGCAGTGATGTAAGTGTAGGTTATTTCACCCCATGAAAACAAATTTGTAAACAAGAATAGTGTTAAAATCACTGTGCGTAGGGCTGTCTTGCATTTCCTAGTTGAGGCAAAGGCAATGTAGGCTGTTGCTGTAGCTCTCCAACCAAACATGAATCTGGGAGGCTGAGGGCTGGCACATGGCACAATGTTTCTGAGGAATTAACTGGGTTCTTCAGAAGAACTCTCCCTCACAGAATCTGGGGGAGGAGAGTGGTTCCAGGGAGGAGGCACTGGAGCAAGTGTTGATGGTTTCCTCCACCACCAATATCCACAGCTAAATGTAGAGATCCCCATCCTATTTGCCAAGCACTGAGCATTGCCCCACCCATGTGTAGAACAAGGTATACCATGTCAGCATGGTACTGAGACACAATATCTGCCCAGCAATATGAGAGATTTGGGGGGGGATAAAAGAAAACCACATTGGGCTGGGGATTTAGCTCAGTGGTTTCGCCACCTGCTGTGCAAGTGCAAGGACCCGAGTTCGATCCCCAGTACCAAAAAAAAAAAAAAAAGAAACCACATCAATGAATGTACACTTGAATCACAACATACACTCAACTTCAGGAATAATAAAACAATAAGTGAAAATATGCTTTGGACACACAGTAAAATGACACTTCTGACCACACTATTGCTTTTTGGTAGATATTTCACATGTAGGTGATATTGGATACAAACTCAAATCAATTTTTCAAAGCTGAAAGTTTTCCTTGTGTCTCAGAGAAGACTTGAATTTTAACTTTTCAAAAATGCTTGTTCAGACTTGGGGGAATGGATTATTTTGTTTCTAATCATATGGGGACATATGGATTGTATTATGTTAAGTGGGATTATAAACCTAGTATTACTGTCTTTATTTGGAGATTGAATATGGTTTAAGAAACTGTGTTTGAGGGTAAAATTCACAGGGCAGTAATTTTGATCATTAATCTTGACAGGTCAACAAGCAGGTTAACTTAGCAGTTTAAGACAGCATGCTCCAGGACATGTGGGTGTGGGGGTGATGAAAGGCTGATCTTCAGTAATGTAATAGTCTTTGGCCCCTTCCACTCTGGTACTGTTCCCCAGTTCTGCTTTACAGCCAACATGAATTGAGAAGCTTTGTGCCTTGAAGACCTTATCCCATGCTGTTTCTGCCTTGGAGTCAGCCTATTATAGACTGAAAACATGAGCCAATTAACCCTATTTTCTTGCAGCTGTGGTTGTTGTAGCAGCAACATGACAAGCAAGTGTGCGTTATTGTCCTGTGCTTCCAGAATTAACCATGGAAAACCACAGAAAAGAGAGAGAGAAGATCTAGCAAACACACACAAGCATCTCAATGTAAACAATAAAATATGAGGAAGCTCTGACAGAGACTGAAGATTATGAAACTGGTACCTGCATGTGGGTAGGGGCAGAGAAGTGGATGAGGGCTGAAGCCTGCCTAGGTAGCACATGACAGCATCAGTCAGGAAAGTTTGGAAACTCCTGCCTCTGTCACTGCATGGGCTGAGGCAGCACCTCATACCAGAGATGCCAGTGACCTATGGGTAACATCAGCGAGCAGGAGAAGGAGACAGCCTGGCTGCAGAGGCTGAGCTAACAACCACCTGAACCCACCCTAGTGGGCGTGGACTGGCTTTCACAACCGTCACTATTTTAATGAAGGTAAGGAATGCACTAGAATTAGAATAGCGAGTAAAAATTGAACCATGTAGAGTAACCATAGATATGCTTTAATCAAATATGCACATGTAGTGTACCTACATCCATGTGCAAATGTATTTGTACATATACATAAAATACTTTTCTATTTGACATATATAACATACAAATACATGTGCACATATAATACACATAAACATACTCCACATAGACACTTTATATACTTTGTTTCTACTGTTACAAAGAACACAGAAATTTAGTAGAAGTATAAAAGAGTTTCCTGACTCCAAATGAACTTCAAGTTGAAAATCATTTTCTAGATTATGAAGAGTTAGATCACCTCACATAAACAGGGTTCACCCAAAAACCTGCTGCTGCTAATCCTCTTCCTAATCAACATCAATCTTTTAAAAGGAAAGTTTGGGGAGATCTGGCTCTCATTGCTGGTAAAGAGACCTCACAAAAACCCTGGGTCCTCAGCCTGGCCCTGGAGATCAGCACTGGAATCCTCTAGCAGTCATATCAGCCTGAATGCTCCCCTCCTGACCTATACGTACCATCTCAGGGGACTTTTCAATTTGAGAAAAGCTGGCTAAGGTAGGCAGGACCAGGTTTCAGGCTCTGCTGGGAACCAAGGTGACAACCCTGCCCTCCCCCATGGAGGACAGAGGGGACCTGCAGAATCCCATTCTTCTCCTGCAGTTGGATCCTGGGCACATCACTGGATGTGATGTCCACTAACTCCCTGACCTGTGGTGGCAGATTTACCTGAGGGCTTTGTTCTAATTTCTTTCTTCAGGTGAGGGTAGCAGGGAGACCCGAGCTCAGTTAGGGGGTCAAGATGGTGGGCTGTGGGTGTTGTAAGGAAGCCCCAACCCAAAAAGAGTTCCCCAAATGAGCCAGGTCTCCCTCCCTTGTCAGCCCTGCACCCTCAGGAAGGATTTTCACAGGAGACCTCTCCACTTAGGGGACTTTGGGAGTTAGAGCTTTATTCTGAGGAGAGCAGACTCAGGTCCATAGAGGATGGGATCCTAGCTTTTCTGGAAACCTAGGTGATGATGCCTGGGGAGGAAAAGGGGTCTCTAAGAATCCCATTCTACTCCTTCAGTCAGCCCTGGGAGACCCCAAGTATGTTGCTGGTTGTGACCTCCACTGACTCCACCTCATCGTCAGAGAGGAGTGAGAACTCTTCTGTGTTCCTTCCTGCAAGTAAAGAGAGCAGAGAGGGCTGAGCTCAGTTAGGCTTCACACTGAGGGTCTGTGGGGAGTGAGGAAGCCCCACTCCAGCCAGAGGGTCCACAAACTATCCAGATTTACAGGCGTTTTGGCCCTGTGCTTCTGGGAAGTATTCTCACGTCAGGACCCCTTTGTCCTCAAGGGTTCCTGAGTGTAGAGTCTGAGACTTGTTCTGAGGCTCAGGCTTCAGGAGGATAGAGTGAAGACCTGGGATCAGATAGGTAAAGGTGAGGGCTGAGGGAGGACCAAGGAAGCCCTACCACAGAAAAAGGATCCCAGAACATTCTAAAAAACCCTCTGCTGCCTACCCTCTGAATGTGCAGAATCTCCAGAACAACCTCTTTCACCACTCTGGGACCTGAAAGGAAAGCAGAGTCTTGTTCTGAGGTCCCTGCTTCAGGTGGAAGCAACATAGAAGATCAGGGTCAGGTAGGTCTAGTTGAAGGGTTGTGGAGAACCAAGGAAGCCCCTCCCCAGGTAGGGGACCCACAGGTGATCCAGATCTGCCCCGTATCAGAGCTGCAGCACACTGGGGTAGATTAATGAGGACCAGGCCCTGCCCTTGTCAGCCACAGGGATCCTGGGAGTCACGGCCTGGTCCTCAGGTCTGTGCTCCTGTGGGGACTGAGACAGGACCTGGGCTCAGTTAGAGCCCGGTGAGGGGCTGCCCTGGGGGGACTGAGGAAGCCCCACCCTGATGGCATCCAGAACAATCCAGGTCTGCCTCTGCTGCCCTTCTGTGCCCCAGGACATTATTCTCAGGTGAGTGCTGCCTGTTGCCCCGGGGACCGACCTGGACAGTTAGAGCCTTGTTCTGGGGTTCTTGGCTCAGGTGGCAGAAAAGGCAGGCTGAGCTCAGTCCACTTCAGGCCCTGGGGCGGGGGAGGCCCCACACCAGGGAGAGGGCCCCTAAGTAATAATCCGGCTCTCAGTGGCAGGGTAAACTTCTCTCCCAGGTCTACTTCATAGGACTCTGAATGTCAGTATCAAGTTTTCTTTCCTCACAGTTTTTCCATTTCCAGTAGGTCATAAGAATGAAAGCATAGACTACATGGGCTTCCCAGGGGGGCTCCTTTCCCTGGACATGATGCATTTGTGATGGAACCGTATTGTTGTGTATATCAGTAGTTTGTCCTTTATATTGCTGAGTACCATTCCTATGGATGGGATATAGATTATTTATCTATTTCTCTGCTGAGAGGTCATTGGTTTTTTTCCAGTTTTTGTTTGAGACCCCAGAAAAACTGCTATAAATACTCACCTCAGGTTTTTGTTTGAGCATGTGTATTCATTTCACTGGGGTATATACCTGAAAGTAGGCTCGCTGAACCATATGCGAAGTATGTTTAGTTCTATTAAAAAACATACAAACATGTCTTCCAAAGTGGCAGTACTGTTTGACCTTCTCACCACCACTGTGTGAGGCTTCCAGTAGCTCTATAACCTCACGAGCACTTGGTTTGTTGGCATTTTTCCTTTGTATTTAGTTTTGAATGTTAGTCAATGGAATAGCTGTCTCGGGATATTTCATCACATTTTATTCTTTCTCTTTTTTTGGTGCTGGGCATTGTACCCAGGGCATGCTTTGCAGGGGCTGTACCACTGAGCTGCAACCCAGCCCCTCCATTTTGGCTTTAAAGTTGCATCTCTAAAACAGATAATAATACTGTATGGATTTTGATGAGTTTGTCTTTCTCTACGTGTCTTCTATATCATTGTACACTGTGTATTTTTAATGAAGTATCTGTTCAAATTTTTTATCCATTTTACTAAAGATTGTTTTATCTTATTGTTGAATTTTATAATTCTTGACATACCTCTGGATAGAAGTCAGATATGTCATTAGGAAATCCTTTCTCAAAGTCTATAGCTTGCATTTTCATTATGTTAACCATGCCTTTTAAAGGGAATGTTTTCAAATTATATAAAACCCAATTCATTGTACTTCCCTTTTACTAATCATGTTCTTGGTGGTGTATCTAAAAAATTTCGCCTATCCTGAAGGCACCAGATTTTTCCTATGCTTTCATCTAGAATTTCATAGTTTTGTGTTGTTCATTGAGATCTTTGATCCACTTTGAGCTAATTTACCTATATGATTTGAGATCTCCTGTAGCTGAAAGTTCATCTCAGGGGTAGAGAGCATTTCAGCATGCTTGAGGCCCTGGGTTCAATCTCTAGGACCACAAAAGACAAATAAAGGATGTGAACATAAATAAAGGTTTTTGTTTTCTGGTTTCTTGGTATTTTTTATATTTCTGTGGATGGATGTCCAATTATTTAAGTATCCTTGGTGAAAATGCTACACTTTCTTGATTGATTGCCATTGAAATTTTGTAAAAAATCAATTGGTCCTGTTTGTTTAGGTCTATTTCTAGGTCTTTGCTCTTTTTCCATTAATCTGTCAGTCTGCCTTTTTGTCCACTAATATCAGTGTCTTATTTTGGTTTGTTATCACTTTATATAAAGTCTTATGATTTGTTCTTCTTTACCAAAATTCTCTTTCAATTTTATCTCAAATTCCTATCCACATAAAACTCAGAATCATTTTATTGGTATTTACAAAAATCCTGCTGTGTACCTGGGGGTGGTGGCACATGCCTGTTGTCTTAGTTACTTTTCTCACTGTTGAGACAAACTACCCAACACTCACAAGTAAAAGGAGGAAAAGCTTATTTAGCTCACAGTTTGTAGAGGTTTCAGTCCATAATTGGTTGGCGACAAGGCAGAGGGGCATGACAGAGGAGAAAAAGTTCATGGTGGCCAGAAGGTAGCAAAGCAACAAGAACAACCACAGCTCTTTCTATCCCTTATATTTTATCCAGGCTACTTAGGTGGGTAGCACTCACACCCTTAATCCTATTTCCCTTGAGCCTAGCATTGCAGCAATAATTAATTCTATCATCACACACTGTAGATCCAGCCAGTTCTGAAAAAGCCCCATCTATGACTGCATGTGGCTTTGGAGGGACATTTAATCACAAGCCATAACACCTGTAATCCCTAGGTGGCTGAAGCAGGAGGATTGCAAGTTTCAGCCCTGGCTGGGAAACTTAGTGACATAAAAAAACCCTGTCACAAAAGAAAAAAGAAAAAATGGGCTGTGGATGTAGCTCAGTATGAAGTCCTTAGGTTTAATACCTATTATGGCAAAATAAATACATAAAAAAGCAAGCCTGCCATGATTTTGATGGGACTATATCCATAGATCAATATGTACAGAATTGATATAATGATAGTGAGTCTTCCAATTCATAACCATATTGTGTCTTTCCATTATTTAGGTCTTATTTTATTTTCATCAGCATCATATTGTAGTTGTCAGCATACAGAACTCACAAATAATATGTTAGGTTTATATGCAAGTGTTTAGAGGTACTGTAAATGATGCTATTTTTTATATTATACTAAGTGAAATAAACCAGTCAGAAAGGAACATACTGAATTTGATAATATTTTGGGTAGAACTTTACTATGTATATTCACATGTTATAGTAGTCTGTAGATTATTGCATTGCCTTTATCCAAGGTTGGTAATCAAATTAATGCTGAGTACCTAAAATGAATTTAGAAGTATTTCCACATCTTCAATTCTTTCTCTGAGGTCATGGCTTCAGGAGGGAGGAGGGGAGAGGATCTGGGCTCATTTAGGTCAAGGTGAGTATTGAAGGAGTACCGAGGAAGCTCCATCCCAGAGAGAGGATCCCAGAACATTCTTGAAAAGCCTCTGGTGCTAGCCTTGCTGGAGGGGTACAGAATTTTCAGGGGAGCACCTATTGTGCCCTCCCTGGGGCCCGAGAGGATATGAGAGCCTTGTTTAGAGGACTGAACTTCAGGTGAGAGGAACAGAGATAGCCTGGGATCAGGTAGGGTCAAGAAAGACTGTGTGGGATTCTGTGGAATCCCCAGCACATAATGTTCTAGAAAAGCTTCTTTTACCTGCCCTGTACCACCCAGTATAAGATTCTGAGGTGAATATCCCATCTCCTCACTGGATACAGAGTGTCAGAGCCTTTTTCTGAGGACTGAGCTTCAGGTGGGAAGAGCGAAAGGCTAGGGGTCAACTAGGTCAAAGCAGGGCTGAGGGCAGAGTGAGGAAGTCAGACTGAGGAAGTGGGTTTCCATAGAAACTCAGATCTTTTGTTGTTAATCCAGCACCAGGTAAAAATTCTCAGAGGAGTATCACTTTCCCCTCAGGCCACCAGGTGAGGAGAGTCAGAGCCTAGTTCTGAGGACTGTGCTTCAGGTATAGGGAGCAAAGAGAACTAGGCTTAGTTAGGTCAAAGTGAGAAGCTAGGGGAACACAGTTAAAGTCTCTCCTAAAATACAGTTTCCCCAACTAACCCAAATCTACCTCTTCTGTTGGCCTTGCACCACACAGGCAAAATTTTTTTAGATGTGAGCCCCTTGCTCAGGTGTGTCAAAGGTGACCCTGGGCATCAGAGCCTTGTTCTGGGGTCTGCACTTCAGGTGGGCTGAGAAGATAGGACCGAGAATGCTGAAGTTGATTTCAGGGGCTGAGGGTGAGACAGGAAGTACTATTCCAGGTTGAGAGTCTGAAAATAATCCATATCTGCCTGTGCTCACAGCCCTGAACTGTGCAGTGGAGAATTCTCAGGTGAGCACCCCCTTTTGGCTTAGGCATCTCTGGAATTCAGAGCCTGGTTCTGAGGCTCTTGCTTGAGGTGGGAGCAGGAGAGAGAACCTGGGCTCAGCTAGGTCAACTTGAGGGTTTGGGGGTAAGTGTGGAAGCCCTAATTCAGGTAGCAGGTGCCAAATAATCTGTACCTACTTGTGTTGTCAGCCCTGACCCTGGGACACACTTGCCAGGGCACTCCACTTGCACGCCCCATGCCCATGTTGACCTTTCTGCCTTAGAAATCCCTGAGGGTCAGACACTTTGTCCAAAGGGGAACAAAATGGGGCTGACATAGGACTTGGGATCTTAGTTTGGGGAGAGTCCAAGGTGAGGTCTAGTGGAGGACAGAGGGGCCTGGAGAAAATTCCTTTTTGACCTTTCTGTAAGCCCTGTGAAGGTATGTGTGAGAAAACCACTGACTTCTGCCTCTAGCAGAGAGAGAGAAGGATCACCTTCTAATGTCTGTCCTTCATGTGAAGGGAGCAGAGAGAACCTGTTCCCACTCCAGGTGAGATCCTGAAGCGGGTAAGGAAACCCCAGGCCAGCAAGACTGTCTGTGAACAATACGGATCCATCTCTGTTGTTTGTACTAGACCCCATATGTTCAGGTGTGTAAGACTGAGTCCTTTCCTTCCTGTGGCCTTGATGTGTCAAGGCACACTCCAGACTTCCAGGAACCAGGGTCAGGAGAGGGAGGAATGAGGGGACCCACCCATCCACAGGAGCTAGAACCACATGGGGGACTTCCCTGCCTGATTTATCACCTGGAAAGCCCTGGGAATGCTGCCTGGATGTACCATCTCCCAATTTCTATGGGTAAGACCCTGAGAATAACAGTCTTGGTCACAAAGAGGGGTACCTTCCACTCCAGAACAGAGAGAACACCACAAAAGCCTGCCCCTATTCTGAGTCCAGAATAGCCCCATGTAGGGTTGTCAGGCACAGGATTCCTGACTTCTTCAACAGGGTCTGTGGGTCATTAGGGTCTTTGAAGAAGGAGCAGGGCCTTAGGCAAAATGAATACACTGGCCCTGGCCCAGTCAAGATGAAAAATGAGGCAGGACTTCGGGGCCACGGACACATGACAGAAGGGACCCAGCCTGCCTAATCTTTCAATCTGAGTGCTGTCCTGCATTCCCACCTAGAGTCTGAGGGAGGAAGACTCAGGCTCTCAGAAGGGTGGGCTGCTTCCAGGACTCAAGGGGATGACTCACAGGGACATTGAGGGGACATTGGTGACGAAATCAATGGATGACCTCCTCCCAGATATTGATACCTTTGTCCCTGGCTCTTAGTGCGAGAAATGAGAGGGCCTTGGTCTGAGGAGTATGGCTTCAGTTAAACTGATCCAAGACATGGGAAACTTGGCCCTGCTGGGAGGCTGAGGTGGCCTCAGGCAGAATTGTGGAGAAGAGTCACCCTGCCCCATACTTCTACCTCTGCTGTCCTAGGGAGATGGTTGACTTTCTTTGCCAGATGCACCCTTAAATCAGTAGCAAGGCTATGTGAATACCTGGGCCTACACCAGACAATGGAGGGTCTCTGGATTCTACTCGTCTGTCGGTCTATGGAATCTCCATTCAGAGGTGAGCAGATGTGCTGCATTTTTGTCTCCCTTGTCTCAGGGAGGAGGGCCTTTCTGTGAGGATCTGCAGTAAGTCACAGAAGGAGACATGTCCTGTCAGCAAAGGAAGTAGGCCAGGATCTGCCAGGAAGGAAAGTGAGGGACTTGAGTGAGGATTGAATGTTGTTTTCATTGGTATGTGTTTGTAATACATTCATCATGATCACATTCATCATGGGGAGTTGGTACAAGTACATGGCCCATGTTCGTTCATTTTATCTTTTTCCTCTGGCCTCCCTCTCCTTCCTTGTATGGCTTTATTGTTATTTTTAAATAAATTCTTATATTCATTGACTGATATTGGATTTTTCACAAATTTTATATCTTGATTTAGCTTTGAGTATCTAAGAATTTATGCATTTCTTGTGAATTCTCCATGATGATTTTCCATGAGATTTTTATTCTCATGAATGTTGTTCATGATTTCAGCAAAGTCCATTGTGATTTTGCCTTTAACATTTCTAATTGCTTCCATTTGGATCTATTTTTTTCCTTATTTTGGTAAGAATGGGTATGGGTTTGACAATTTTGTTTATTCTTTTAATGAACTAACTATTCAATTTATTCATTCTTTGCACCTTTTTAGTCTTTGCATGGCCTTGAAAAATCAATGCCTAGATTTTCCAATCCAGAGTAACTCAGGTTGGGCCTAACCTCTGCCTACCAGGCCAGGGTCTGTGCCCTCACAGCTGACCTCAAAAGTTCTCAGGGGTTCTGTTTCTAGTCTGCTCCCCATCCAAAGCTGTTTAATGAGAATATCTCTCACCCAGTCACTGTGGGAGGGTAACACTGGAAACCCTGAAGTGAAGCTGTCCCAATGCTGTTCTGAGTTCCAGGTTCAAATACTCAACTCTTTCCTAGAATGGAACCCAAGGCCATGCACTCTCCAAGGATATGGAAGACGCTTGCACAGGAGTTAGTTGCCTGCTCTTTCCTGAGTAAGGACTCTGTGGGAGCAGATCTCCACACTGTCCCTGTCCCTATAGGTCACAGCAACCACTGGTCCATTAAACCACCACCTTTTTTCTCTGAGATATCCTGAAGTCCCCAGGTTTCACTTTTTTTCTACACATTCAATCCCTTTCTCAAGAGCCAGAAGCCAGGGAGAAAATCCAGACTGATTTTTCCCTTCTCTGGAGTGTTATCTGTTTCTTCAAGGTCTCTGTACATTTTTATTAGTACATGTTTTCATGACATAATTATCACATTCATCATGGATGATTTGTACATGTACATAATACATCTTAATTCTTTTTTGTCCCATTGCCCTCCCTTCTTGCAAAAGCTCTATTTCCACGTTTCTCTTCAATTCTTTTTTCCTTTAAATCCATTTTCCCTTCCTTCACTCACCACTTCCACTACCTGTTGTTCCCCTCCCCATTTGAAAAGTTTTTCCAAATTCCTTATATTAATCTACAATTTTGCTCCTTGTTTATACTTTGGGTTCTTTCCACAAGAAAAACAATGCCACATTTAAACTTGTGAATCTGATTAATTTCACTTAAGATTATGGTCCTGAGCTGCATTCATTTACCTAAAAATGTCTCAAGTTGATCCTTCTTTATGGCACAGTAGAACTGCATTGTATATAAACATCACACTTTTTCTATCCATTCATCTCTTGATGAATGGACAGTGATGGGCAAATGGGCTGTTTATAACATCACAGTTTGTAGTTGCTAAATCTTGGAAATAATCTCTGCTGTTTTTTAAAAAAGAACTTTATTTTTTATTTGTACATATTTGTCATGCACATAGATCACATTCATCATAGGGAATTTGTACCTGTATGCAATATATCTTTTTTTCCATTCCTTTCCTCTCCCTTCAACACTTCTTAAATTCCCCAATTATAAAATTTTTGTTTCAATTTTTCCTGCCATTCTCCTTTTCCCCCCTTATTTGCCTTCTTCTTCACTCCTCCTTATTCCCCTCCTCATTTGAATATGTTCATCCTAATTCCCAACATCTATTTTCCATTATGTTCCTTATTTTTGCTTTACATTTCTCATATAAGACAGTGTGTTATTTAAACTTGTGTGTCCAATTTATTTCACTTAAGATTAAGGTCTCAAGATATATCCATTTTCTTACAAATGACTCAAGTTTATCCATCTTCACTGCAGAGTAGTACTCTATTGTATATAAATACCACATTTTCACTATCCATTCACCTGTTGATGGTCATATAGGCTGTTTTCAAGGCTTAGTTATTATAAATTGTGCTGCTATAAACATGAGTATGCATATATCACTGTGGTATGATGCTTTTAACTATTTTGGAAAGATATCTAGAAGGGGAGCAGATGAGTCAAATGGAACATCTAGTTTTAGGTTTTTGGGGGGTTTTTTGATACCGGGGATTGAACTCTGGTCCTTGCACTTGCACAGCAGGTGGCGAAACCACTGAGCTAGATCCTCGGCCCCTAGTTTTAGTTTTTTGAGGAATCTCCATACTGATTTCCATAGTAATTGTACCAGTTTACATTCCCACCAGCAATAGTGAAAGGTTCCTTTTTCCTTAAATTCTCACCAGAATTTGTTATTAGTTGATTTCCTGATAATGGTCATTCTTTCTGGAGTGAGATGGAATTTCAGTGTTGTTTTAATTTGCGTTTTTCCAATGACCAGTGATGTTGAGCATTTTTTATTTATTTGTTTGCTGTTTGTATTTCTTCATCTGAGAAATGTTTGTTCATTTCAGATGCCCATTTCTGGACTGAGTCTTTAAATTGGGGTTCTGATTTTTTGAGTTCTTTATATTTCGTAGATGTTAGTCCTTTGTCTGAAGAGTAAATGGTAAATTTCTTTCCCATCCCATGGATTTTCTCTTCACTCTGTTGGTAATTTTTTACTGTTCCAAAGCTTTTTAATTTGATGTGATCCCAGTTTTTGATTCTTTGTAATATTTCTTGTAGGATTGGGTTTTTGTTCATAAAGTATTTGGCTACATGTATATCTTCTAGAATTTTACCTATTCTATCTTCCAGTAGATTAAGTATTTCTGTTTTTATATTTAGATCTTTGATCCATTTACATTTTAATCTAGTGCATAGTGAGAGATATGATTCTAGGTTCAATTTTCAGCATGTGGATAGCCAGTTTTTCCAGTACCATTTAATAAAGAGGGCATCATTCCTTCAGTGAAGGTGTTTGGCCCCTTTGTCAAAGATAAGGTAGCTGAGTATGTTTACAGTTGTTTCTGCATCTTCTATTCTGTTCCACTGATCCTTGGGTTCTTTTTGCCAGTACCATACTGTTTTTATCATGGTACCTTTGTAGGATAACTTCAAATTTGGGTTTAAGATCCCCCTTGCTTTGCCCTTGTTGTCTAGAATTGCTTTTGCTATAATAGGTCTCTTCTGGTTCCACAGGAATTTTAGGATTGTTTCCTAGCACAGGAATGTTTGGATTCTGTGAGATATGCTATTGGTATTTTGTGTGGGATTGCATTAAAATTTGTGTAACAGTTTTGGAAGTATAACCATTTTCACTCTATTGCTTCTTCTTATCCAAGAAGAGGGGATATCTTTCAATTTTTTGATATCCTTTTCAATCTCCTTTTTCAGAGTACTATAGTTTTCAGTGTATAGATCTTTAACTTTCTTTGTTAGACTGATTCCTAAGTATTTCATTTTTCTTGATGCTGTTGTGACAGGTGTAGTTTCCCTAATTTCTCTCTCAGTGAGTTTGTTATCTACAGGAATGCTATTGATTTTTGAGTGTTGACTTTGTATCCTGCTGTACTGCCAAATATCAGTTAATTCTAGGAGTATTTTGGTGGAGCTTTGGGGGTTTTCTGTGTAAAAAATCATGTCATTAGCAAATAATGGTAACTCCTTTTCCTATCCATATTCCTTTTATTTCTTCCCCTTGTCTAATTGCCCTATTAATGTTTACAGAACTCACTGTAGTTCTCAAATTTCACGTCAAGTCATTCAGAAGTCCTGGGGAATCTTCTTCTTTGTATTTCTCTTTTGTTCCTCTGCCTCTGTTCTGAGTTCTCAGAGGCTGGATTGTGAATCTAGGAGAAAGTGAATTGCAATTGCTCACCACTCTATTTTCTAGCACTGAAGTTTGGAAGGTAACAGGTAGGAATCCTACAGAGCCTGGTTTCTCCTGTAGTCAACCTGGAGTTCCTGGAGAAGGTGGCTGTATATAAACTGCTCACAAATCTACTTAGTGGCTTTACAGGGGTGAACTCACAGAGGTGAGTACCTTGGTTCAAAGGTAACCATAAGTCAGGAGAGGAAGCTACATATAGTTAGTAAATGGAGGACTCCAGGAGTTGATAAACTGAAGGTATGGACCCTTCCTGAGGACTGAAGGTATCTGCATCCCAGAGACAACAGATCCCACAGAGTCTTCCTATTCTCCATGTCAGTCCTGGGATGCTGTATTTGACATGCTCAATCCTACCAAGGCCCTGAAGGGATTCTTCAGGGGATCAGCCCATCTCAGGTAGGGTGAGGATGAGAGAGGGCAGGCATCGACAGAAGGAAGATGGAAATACTGCAGAAGCACATAGGGGATACTGTGCTGATGTTCTCACTGCTGATTAACAATACCTGACACAATTTAGTAGAAGAAATGTTATTTTGGGCTCAAAATTTATAAAGATTTCCATCCAGAGTCAGCCAACCCCAAGGCAGAACAGCAGAGAAGAAGGACTTGTTGGGAGGAAAGCTGCTCATCACAAGTCCTCCAGGAAGCAGAGAATGAAATCAGGAAGGAAAATATAACCTTCCTTGTCACACCCACAGTGAACCTCCTTTTCCTAAAAGGTCCCACCTCCTGATACCAAAAAAGGTATAATCCAATCATTTCCAAAGGCCCTGCCTGTGATCCAATGTAAATTTCCAGGGAAATCTAGATTTAAACCATAATAGAGATCCTGCATCACAGGAGAGATGAGTACAATATCTTGTCAGCACTGCAGTCCCCATGAAGGGATAGCATGATGGGCGCCTGCTCACTTCTCAGGGAGGTGAAGAACTCTATCTGTGATTGTGTCTGCAGGTAGGCACAGGGAACTCCACCTGGTCAGGAGACACACAGGTGTCCCAAGGTCTGTAAAGAGCCAAGCTGAGGACACTAAAGGAGGATTTTGTATATTCTCGACCTGAACACAGACAGGTCTGTGGTCTTCTGACATTAGACCTCAGCTTGCCAACATCCCAGGAAGCTTGGGCTCAGCTGTAAGACTGAGACTGCTCTCGTAGTTCCGGGTCATTGGTCTCAGTGAGGTGAAGTTCTTGGTACAAGAAGGCTTGAACCTGGACAGCAGAAGTAGTAGCCCAGGGTCTATTGAGTATCCAGCTGAGACAGAGAAAAGCCACTCACCTAAACACACAGTACACTAGGCTCAACCTCTCCCTTTGATCACTAGTAGTCAGACTCAGGGAACATAGGTGGATTCGAGTTCTACCACCTGCTGCTTGAGCGTCTCACAGCAATATTGCTGCGGTTTAAAGGAGATGCCCCAAGTCATTGCAGCAAGAGTCCTAGATGTAAGGATTTAACCAGATAAAGATGGAGCAGTTTCCCTTTTCTCAGGCACATGGACCCCACTGAATTTTTCCACCTCCAGCTGTGGCTTTCAGGCAGCAGTGGCAAGATGTGTATCCCCTCAGAGACTTTTGACCCTTCCAGGGAGGCACATTTTTTTCTGAGAGTTTGCCTCCACCCAGCAGAGGACTAGGGTCCAGGCCCTGCTCAAGGACAGTTAAGGGCCCTGAGTGAGCAGAAAGGGGACCATTTACTCCAAACAGTGCGGTGTGCAGACTGAGGGCCCTCCATGTCTCTTACAGGAGTTCCAGGAGCCAGGTGGTGAAGTTCTTCCTGTGAGGCAGTGTCCCTAGGTCACACAATAGAGGAGGCCCAAGAGTCAAGGTGAGGTGCATGCCTTGATGTATCTATGGTTCCCTGTCCCACAACAAGGGCACCTCATAGTATGGAGGCTCACGCTCCATATGGCATACTGTCTTCCCTAGAGCTGTGTTCTCTGCAGTTCAACTGCAATCTGAGGAGCAGCCTCATTTAATATCCCAGGATTATGGGAACAAGGACTGTAGGTGTACAGGAGCCTGTGAAGCCCTAGAGCAGCCCCCAACCGAAGACCTATAATGGGCCTCTGTGGGAGGCAACAAGTGTGTTTTTCTCAGCTGAGAACACTAATAGTCTCTCTCTCCCCGAGCATCTGAGTCTTTAACAACAAGCTCTTGCTGTCCCCACAGGTCATCGTGATGCCCCACGGCAGAAGAGCCAAGACAGAAAGCTAGGGGGAGTCCATCCTGCCCAAAGAAGCACAGTCATCATGAGTGTGCCAGTTCTCAAGGATGTGGAGGAGGAAGCAGCAGCCACTGCTTCCTCTGCATGTTCTACCTCCTATTCTATAATCAGTCCCACACCAAAACAAGAGCTAGAGCTTTGGATACTAAGTTATCTTCAAAGTTGTGAGGGCATCCTCTCTCCCCCGACTGCCATGGCTTCTACACCAGGTAGTCATTTCAGTGAGAGCTCCAACACACAAAAAGCAGAGGGTTCAAGCCCTTCGCAAGCCACGAACTTCCCCCAGATCCTGTGCAGTGTACTCCTAAATGAGAAGTTACGTAACCTGGTGCCCTTTCTGGTCCGCAAGTATCAAAAGAAGGAGCAGACCACCATGGAAGAAATGCTGCACATTGTGTCCCATGATTACTGTGAGCACTTCCTTCTTAACTATAAGAAATTCTGTGAGTCCCTGTCTCTGGGCTTAGGTATCGAGATAAGGTTAGTGGATCCCTCTGAGTACATCTATGACCTTGTGCCCATCTTGGGCCTCACTTACAATGGCATACTGGATGATGATGAACAGATCATTCCCAAAGTTGACCTCCTGATATATATCTTGAGTGTAATCTTCATAAATGGCAATAGTGTCAGTGTGGAAGAACTAAGGAAACAAGTTAGAAGTTGGGAGATATTAGTTCTGAGGGAACGAGTTGTTATTGGGGATCCCTGGAAGTTTATCACAGAGGATTTGGTACGGGAACAGTACCTGATGTATAGGCAGGTTCTTAATAGTGGTCCTGCCAGCTATGAGTTCCTGTGGGGTCCAAGAGCCCACACTGAAACCACCCAGATGAAAGTTCTGGAGCATGTGGCCAAGCTTAACAACACAGATCCCAGGTCTTACCCACATCTATATGAGTGGGCTTTGAGAGAGGAAAACACTATAGTCAGGGTCCCTGAGAGGCAAGATGTGTGAAAGAGACAGGGGCAGGCAGCGTTCCGCAACCACTTCACTGGCTTAGTCCCCACTGCATGTGAAATGAGCCCCATTCTCAGCCTGTGTTTGTGAAGAGCAGCAATTTTGTAAGCAGTGAAGGGCCGGGGAAGGGGGTAAAATACCGTGCACAGCATCTTGCTGTCTCTTCTATTTGGGTTCCTTGGAAATGGACAGGGCTTTTCTTTATGGCTTTTTGAAGTATTGTTCTTTTTTTGGGAGACTGAAGTAGCTTCCAAATTTATTTGAAAAATGGTATTGATCTCCCATGTATTTTTAGTTTTGTGATGTTGATGTCTGTGTTTTCTGACGGGAATGTGACTTTGTGTGACACTGATCACAAACGGAGTGCCTTTTCCATTCAAATGTAACAGTCTTTCCTCCTTTATCATACCAACAGAAAAACTATTCAACTTATTTATGATAAAATGGGAGTGGAATAGGAATTTCCTTAGAAATTGTAAGTTTACATCAAGTTAGAGGGGCCCTAGAAAAAGTGATAAGGATGCAAATCAAATATTGGCTGCTGCTTATTTCTTTTCCCCTGTTGATCTACACTATTAAACTTATATTTGTTGCATACCTCAATATGCTTGTTTTCAGATTTGTTAGGAAAATTAACTGTCAAGAAATAAGCCCATCTGCTCATGGGCACACTGACCCCAAACCTTCGTTGCACATGTCTGCACCTTTCTTGTCCGGACTCTGGTCTGTTTCCCACTCCAAAAGGAAATCCTGGTTTTCAATATGTCCAATGATACTATTGCTGATGTTCAGACAGGGACAGTCATGTGTGCTATAGGAACAACTCACAGGTTAGCAGATTGGCCATGAATCCAAAGACAGAAATTGTCAGCCTGCTAAGATCAGAGGTTATTGTGAAGGGAAAAATACACAAATGCTAATAATGATCAAAACTCCTCCTGATAATACTTTTACAGTAATATGGAAATGAGATTGCTTTTGTTATCTGAAGCATCTGTCACAAAGTAGGTGGATACTTGAAAAGGCTGTAGAATATCTCCCCCCTCCCATACAAATAGTGCAGAGGCTATATGTAGACACAGCAAGAAGGTAGCCACCAGCCAAGCACAGAAACCCATCAATGTAATCCCACAGGGTGTTCAAGCAGGGGTTCACAAGTTACAAGGCAGCCTGGGCTAAATAGTGATACCCTATCTTAAAATATTAAAAAAGCACTAGGGATATAACTCAACAGTCATGTGCTGGGATAGCATGCAGAAGACCGTGGGGTCAGTCCTCAATATAGCATGGGTGAAAATAAGAAGTTGATCAACAAACCAGGAGTAGAGGCCTCACCAGAAACAATATATTTTTGGGCACTTTCATCTGCTTGAAGTAACATCTAGTAGTGTGAGTAGATATATTTCTTTTTTCAATTGGCCCAGTCTGTTGTAATTAATTATGAGTCCACCAACAGATAAATTCACAACACTTTAAATAACAGGCAGAACAACTAGACAGAAAGGTACTGTGGGAATGGAAGACCAGAAGAGTAGTATGAAGTAACCAGTTCCCACACACATCTGAGAGCTCTGTGCTCAACACTAGCAGGATCAATGTATGTCTGCTGAGCACACAGAACTTCCTCCAGGACAGCGGCGCACCACTACACACCCTCAATAAACTTAAGAGGCCCCAGAGGGCTGGGACTCCTATGCACTATGTTCCCTGAACAAAGGACCACCACATTAGAAGTCAATAGCAAGGAAATTGGGGAAGTTTGCCAAAGAAAGGGAAGGGAAGCAATGCATTGCTTGCCTGCCATGAACTGACATCTACTGGATGAGTGACTGAAACCTCAGCCCTTTATTTTCTCACAGCCCTGGAGACGGCACAGGGATGCATTCTCCTGACACCAGCTCCCTGCCTTGCAGGTGGCCACACACATGCTGGGCCTTCACATAATCCCCTTCTGTGCGTGCCCGGCCCTGATATCTCCATGTATGTGTCCCAGTCTCCTCTGTTCTAAGGATGTTAGAGAACCAGGGTCTTTCTGACCACTGAACAATGTGCTGATCCTTGCAACAAGTTGAGTGACATGGAAAGACTTTTTTGGAGTTGGTCAAGCATGGAGATGGAGACCAAGTCTGAAATCTGCCATCTCAGGGACACCGATGGGATAGAAAGGGAAGATGCCTTGGGGCCTTGGAAAAGGTAAATCGGAAGGAAAAAATCAGTGTTCTGCATGTAGATAGTCAACCTTCATAGCTCTCCACTGGTCATATGTTCTGAAAACTGAAGCATTAGCATGATCTGAGTGTGGATTTCAGGAACTTTTACACCAAATTGCTACCCATTGGACACCTGCCCAAATTCCAGTGATGTGTAGATGATGTGCATATGAGGAGCCTCCCAGTCCCAGAAAAGTAAGCTAGACCAACTATGATCATGACACACCTTGCAAAGGCAATACCTACTGAAATGCTAGTGGCCTATAGATTGTAAGATTGCTCAGCTGCAGAAACTCCAAAATTAGTGATCTTTCATGTAAATACAAAGAAATAACTAAAAGCAAGTGAACACAGGATTTCTGTCTTTCTCTTGGTTTTAAATACAACAGTCAGATGGAATCCGAGCTTAGCCTAATTACTTTGTTTTATCTTCCTTGCCTCTTTAAAGAACTTATGAATAAACACAGTCACATTGTGACGTAGTCCAAGGGGACATGATAATTTGTTGCTAAAGGACAAAATTCAGTCCATAGCAATATCCAATGGATCACAGGACATATCACTAAAGAAACTAGAAGGAACTTTGAAATGAACAAAAATAAAAATGTACATCACGTGGGGTTGCTCTGTAGCTTAGTTGGTGGAGCCCTTGCCTAGCATGTGTGAGTCCCTGGACTTGATCCCCAACACTGCAAAAAAGAAATGAAACAAAAAAGAAAAAAAACTTATCACAAAAGACATGAATGCAGAGAAAGCAGGAGTCAGAAACTTGTGTTATACAACCTACTTTAAAAAGAAAAAGGACCTGAGGAAGGTCTGTGCACGCCCTAACGAGGTCCTGAGTCACGGGAAGACGCCTAATCACCCTGCTGCAGACAGGGGGGTCTGCCCATGCCCTACCGAGGTCCTGAGTCCCACAGAACATGCCGAATCAGCCCGCTGCAAACAGGAAGATCTGTGCATGCCCTGCCGAGGTCCTGAGTCATGCGGAAGACACCGAGTCACCCCGCTGCAGACAGGCAGCCACCTGGTTCCACACTACAAAGACGCAGAGGACACCAGACCACCAGACCAAGGTACTGAGTCCCGCTGTTCCCGGCCCAGAGGT
>NW_004624883.1:2629187-2650801 GCF_000247695.1 Heterocephalus glaber
AACAACCACCCAAACCCACCCTAGTGGGCGTGGACTGGCTTTCACAACCGTCACTATTTTAATGAAGGTAAGGAATGCACTAGAATTAGAATAGCAAGTAAAAAATGAATCGTGTAGAGTAACCGTAGATATGCTTTAATCAAACAAGCACATGTAGTGTACCTACATCCATGTGCAAATGTATTCGTACATATACATACATAAAATACTTATCCATTTGACATATATAACATACAAACTAGTACATGTGCACATATAATACACATAAACATACTCCTCATAGACACTATATACTTTCTGTTTCTACTATTATAAAGTCCATACAGACATTTAGTAGGGCTGTAAAGGAGCTTCTTAGCTTCAAGTGAACTTTAGAAGATGAAAATCATTCTCTAGATTATGAAGAGTTAGATCACCTCACATAAACAGGTTTTGCACCCATAATCTGCTGCTGCTAATCCTCTTCCCACTTAACATCAATCTTTTAAAAAGAAAGGGTGGGGAGATCTGCCTCTCCCTGACAAAGAGACCTCATAGGAGGGCATGGTTGTGCTTGATGAGGTCACAAAAACCCTGGGGTCCTTAGGCTAGCCCTGAAGATCAGTACTGGGAACTGCCAGTAGTGATGACAGCCTGAATGCCCCCTCCTGACCTATAGCTGCCACCACAGGGGACTCCTGGAGATGGAGGGAAGCTGACTGAGGTGGGCAGGGCCAGGGTCCAGGCACTGCTGGGAACCAAGGCGAGACCCCCAGGAAGGACAGAGAAACTACAGAATCCTATTCTGCTTCTGCAGTCAGACCCTTGGCAAATTGCAGAATGTGACATCCACTGATGCTCTGAACTGTGGGTTCATATTTTCGTAAGGGCCTTGTTCTGATTCCTTTCTTCAGGTGAGGGTAACAGGGAGACCCGAATTCAGTTAGGGGGACAAGAGGATGAGCTGTGGTGTTGTAAGGAAGCCCCAGCCCAAAGAGTTTCCCCAAATATCCAGGTCTCCCTCCCTTGTCAGCCCCACACCCTCAGAAGGATTTTCAAGGGGACTTCTTTGCACTTAGAAGACCTTGGGAGTTAGAGCCTTGATCTGAGGGGAACAGAAGCAGGTCCATAGAGGACGGGTTTCCGCACTTTGGCAGGAACCTAGGTGATGACCCCTGAGGAGGAAGGAGTGAACACCAACAATCGCATTCCACTCCTTCGGTCAGCCCTGGGAGACCCCAGGCATGTTGCTGGTTGTGACCTCCACTGACCGGACCTCATGGGGTCAGAGTGGGGCGAGGTCTCTTCTGAGTTCCTGGCTTCAAGTGAGGGGAGCAGGGGAGGCTTGGCCCAGGAGACACTTGAGGGGCTGTGGGGAGTAAGGAATCCTCATCCTAGAGAGAGAGTCCCTAACCAATCCAGACTTACCAATGTTTCAGCCCTGTACCACTGAGAGGAAGTCTCTTGTCAGGACCCCTTTGTCCTCAGGGGATCCCAAGTACAGAGTTTGAGACTTCTTTTGAGGCCCACGTTTCAGTCAGGAAAGGACTTGGGATCAGATAGGTCAAGGTGAGGGCTGAAGGAGGACTAAGGAAGCTTGGCCTCAGAGAGAGGGCCCCAGAACATTCTAGAAAAGCCTCTGCTGCTGTCCTGCACCTCAAGGTGAGAAGTCAGATATGTATTTAGTAAGTACTTTCTCCAAGACTATGGCTTGCATTTTCATTATTTTAACAGTGTCTTTTATAGGGAATTATATAAAACCCATATAAATATAATTTAAAATTATATAAAACCCAATTCCATATAATTCTCTTTTTAAAATCATGTTCTTGGTTGTATCTAAAAACAATTTGGCCTATCCTGAAGTTACACAGAACTTTTCCTATGCTTTCATTGAGAATTTTATAGTTTCATGTTTTTCATTTAGATCTTTGATCCACTTTGAGATAATTTATATATATGATTTGAGATACCCTGGAGCTGAAAGTGTAGCTCAGTGGTAGTGAGTTCAATACCCAGCACTACAAAAGAAAAATAAAGAATGTTAGCATAAATAAAGATTTTTTATTTTTCTTGGATTGCATTTTTTATATTTATGTATATGGATGTGCAATTATTTAAGTTTCATTTATTGAAAAGTTTACAGTTTCTCAATTAATTGCCATTGAAACTTTGCAAAAAATCAATTGGTCATAGTTGTTGAGGTCTATTTCCAGGTCTCTGTTCTTTTTTTATTCATCTATCTGTGTACCTGTCTGTTCACCATAATCACACTGTCTTGCTTTGGTTTGCTATCATTTTATGTGAAGTCTTAGGAGCAGAGTCAGTCCTCCAGTTTCATTCTTTACCAAAGTTTTCTTTCAATTTTATCATAAATTCCTTTCAGAATCATTTTATTGATATGTACAAAAATCCTGCTGTGTACCTGGGGGTAGGGGGTGGCTCATGCCTGTAATCCCTAGGTGGCTGGCTGAAGCAGGAGGATTGCAAGTTTTAGCCCTGGCTGGGAAACTTAGTGACATAAAAAGAACCTGTTACAAAAGAAAATATAAAAAATGGGCTGTGGATGTATCTCAGTGTGAAGTCCCTAGGTTTAATCCCCACTATGCCAAAGTAAATACCTACGTAAAAAAGCAAACCTGCCATGATTTTGATGGAACTATATCCATAGATCAATATGTAGAGAATTGGTATCATAATGATAGTGAGTCTTCCAATTCATAACCATGCTGTGTCTTTCCATCATTTAGGTCTTCTTTTATTTTCATCAGCATCATTTTGTAGTTGTCAGGATACAAAACCTGCAAATAATTTGTTAGGTTTATATGCTAGTGTTTAGAGGGTACTGTAAATGATGCTGTTTTTTATATTATACAAAGTGAAATCAACTGGTAACAAAATAGACATGGAATGATTCACTTACATGCAGTTTCATAAACAGTCAAACTCATAGAAGCAGAGAATACAGTGATGGTGGTCAGGATCTAAGAAGAGAAGGAAATGGGGCAATTTTTGCTCAATTCATGTAACCTTTCAATGAAGAGGATAAACCTCATGCTATGGATTCTTCCCAAGTTAAATATCAAGATAAAATGGAGTGTAAGTGAAGGACCCTAGTTAGCAAGACAGACTCCATATTGCTGCTTGACCCACCTGCCTGCCCTTTAGATGAACTCAGAAGGAGGAAGCTTAGAAACCTCCTCCCCTTAGAAAGTCTCTTTAGAAATAACAATGAATCAACCATTGTTTTACAAATGTTCTAACAGCAGGACGTTCTGCTTCTGTACCTTTTGCTTGCTTTGCTAGTTCTATTCCATAGGGGGGCCTAGAAACTGCTGGTCTCAAAGGTGTATAAAACATGTTTGTCAACCCCCAGTCAGGGCTCGAGTCCGATGCTTGGCTCCGGTCCCGGCTGGTAATAAACTCCTGTGTGGATTTAATATCGATCTCTGGTTGGTTCTCTCTCACTGGGTGTAACAGTAAGAAAACTTTTGAATATGATAACATATGTTTGTTAAATTATGATGGTTGTATGTGTGTAGATATATCCAAACTCACCTAATGGTGTACATTAAACATTTACAGTTTTTGAACAAAATTACACTTCAATGAAAGTGCTAAAATGTCAGTTTCCAAATATTAATTGCCTAATATGTAGAAATACAAATAATTTTGAGGCCTGGTATTGAAATCATATACCATGTCTATGAATTTTTTGCTGACCACATTAAAGAACTATTTTAGCCTTCACTGGATTTTTACTTAGTGATTCTCTCCTGAGAAAGTTGAGGTTTTTTCTTCCTTTTCAATGTGTGTTAAGCAAGATTGCTGAAAACAAATATACTTGCTTTGTTCTCAACCTAGAAGGAAAACATTCCCTTTCACTTTTAAGTACGGTACTAGCCTTAGGATTTTAACAGGTGCTCTTCATTAGGGAATGAGAATTACCTTTTATTCCTGGTGTGTAGAGATTTTTTAAAAACATGAATGATATCGGCTTTTATCTAATGCTTTCCCTATAGCAATTGATATGATTTTGTGGTTTCCTTATTTACTCTGAAATACTGAGTGATTTTTTAAAATGTTGAATCAGCCTTGCTATTTTAGGATGAATTCATGTGATCACAATATATTATTTTTAATCTGGTTGGATTGAATATGATAACATCTTGGTGAGAACTTTACCATTACATTCACACTGGATAGTGGTCTGTAGCTTATTGTATTGCCTTTGTCCAGTTTTTGGAAATAAAATTAAGGCTGACCTCATAAAATGAATTTAGAAGTGTTTTCACATCTTCAGTTCTTGTTTTGAGTTCCTGGCTTCATGGGGGAGGAGCAGAGAGGACTTGGGCTGACTACTGAGGGAGAACTGAGGAAGCGAAATCCCAGAAAGAGGGCCCTACATTATTCTAGAAAAGATTCTGTTGTCTGCTCTGTGCTGCACTTGTGGTAGAAAATTCTCAGGTGAGAGCCCCCTTTGTCCTCCCTGGGACGTGAGAGATATGAGAGGCTCAATCTGAAGACTGAACTTCCGGGGAGAGGAAGAAAGAGCCTAGGATCACTTAGGCCCAAGTGTGGGGGGAGGTGGTGAGTGGTTCTGAGGAATTCCCATCACAGTGAGATCTCAGAACGTTCTCCAAGGCCTGTTTTGTCTGCCCTGTACCACTCAGTGTCAGATTATCAGAAGACCACCCCCTTTATCCTCACTGGGAACTGGGATCATTTGTGTAAAGACTTTACTTCAGGTGGGAGGAGCAAAAAGCCTGTGGTCAGTTAGGTCAAGGGAGGATTGAGGGCAGAGTGAGAAATCACCACCTGAGAGCGTGAACTCCCATAATAACCAAGACCTGCATTTGTTGTTAGCCTTGCACCGGGCGAAAATTCTCAGAAGAGCACCCCTTTTATCTCTGGCCACCAGGTGAAGGGAGTCAGAACCTAGTTCTAAGGACTATGCTTCAGGTCTAGAGAACAGAGAGGGTTTGACTTAGTTAATTCAAAGTGAGAGTCTAGGGGGACACTGCTAAAGACTCATCTCAAATGGAGTTTCCTGAACTAATCGAGATTTACCTCTGCTGCAGGCCATGCACTGCACAGGTGCAGATTCTTAGGTATGAGCCCCTTGACCAAGTGTGTCACAGGTGACCCTGGGAGTAGAAGCCTTGTTGGGAGGTATGCATTTCAGGTGGGCTGAGAAGATAAGAACCGAGCTTGGTTAAGTTCAGTGGCTGAGGGTGAGAGAGAAGGCCACATTCCAGGTTGAGACTGAAAATAACCCATTCATGCCTCTGTTGCTAGCCTTGCACTGTGCAGTGGAGAATTCTCAGGTGAGCACCCCCTTTTGCCCCAGGGTACCCCTGGAATTTGGAGCCTAGTTTTGAGGTCCCTGCTTGAAGTGGGAGTAGGAGAGAAGACCTGGGCTCAGCTAAGTCAAGTCGAGGGCTGTGGGAGAACTGTGGCAGCCCTAAGCGGTTCCCAGGTGATACGTACCTGCCTGTGTTGTCAGCCTGTCCCTGGGACACTCTTGCCAGGGCACTCCACTCCCACTTCCCATGCCCACGATGACCTTTCTGCCTTAGAAATCTGAGTGTCAGACACTTTGTTCAAAGGGGGGCACAGTGGGGCAGACATAGGTCAGGGGGTCCTGGCTTTGAGAGAGACCAAGGTGAAGTCTGAGGGAGGACAGAGGGGCTAGGAGAAAATCCTTTTAGAACTTCCTGTCAGCCCTGTGAAGGTATGTGTGGGACAAGCACTGCCTTCTGCTTCTGGCGTCAGAGAGGGGGGAGGGCTTTGTCCTTCCTGTGATGATAGCAGAGAGAACCTGTTCCCACTCCAGGTGAGGTCCTGAAGGTGTGAGGAAACCCCAGTTCAGCAAGACTCTGTGAACAATCCATCTCTGTTGTTGGTCCTGGACCCCACAGGGGCTGGTTTGTAAGAATGAGTCCTCTCCATCCTTTAGCCTTGATGTCACAAGGCACACTCAGTAAACAGGTATGGGGTTCAGACTGTCTGGAACCAGGGTCAGGCACCAGAGGGAGGAATGAGGGCACCCACCCCACCCCACTAGAAAAGCTCCATGAGAGCTCCATGCACTGTACATGTTTGGAGTACATAATGATCACATTCCTTGTAGGGACTTGGTAGATGTGCAGACTTCACAATTTCCCCTTTTTTCCTGATGTTCCTCCACTCTTTCCTCAATACCTGAATCTCTTGGTTCCCTCTCATATGCTAAATATATCTCTCAGTATTTACTCTTGTCTACATTTTCTTTTGTTCTTTTTATATTTTGGCTTTTTCATATAAGAGAAACCATGCAATATTTAAGATTGTGTGTCTGATTTACATTAACATTATGACCTTGAGCTGTATACATTTTTATACAAATGACTCATTTTTATCCTTATTTATTTGACAGTAGTAATCCATTTTGTATATGTACCACATTTTCTTTATCAATTTGCTGATGGATATATAGGCTCTTTGGAAGATTTAGTTATTGTGAAACTTGCAGCTATAAACATGGGTATGTATCACTGTATTTTGATGTCTTTTTCACAGCAAAAATCCTAGAAGAGAAATACCTCAGTTGAACTTTATTTCTAGTTTTCTAAATAATCTCCAGTGGTTGTACCTGTCTACACTCTCTCTCCAACAAAGAAGGGAGTATTCTTTTATCCCTTGCAACCTCACAAGCATTTTTTATCATTTGATTTCATGAGGAGATCCATTCTTTCTGGGGTGAGATTAAATCTTTTAATTGGCATTTATCAAATGGCCAGCAATGTTGAACATTTTTTATGTATGCATTAGCCATATGTACTTTTTCATATGAGAAGTTTCATTCTGTTCAGAAATCCATTTCTTAATTGGGTCTTTATTTGAGACAAGTTTTGAGTTTTTGTATATTCTAGATTCTCACCCATTGTCTGAGGAATAGCTGTCAATTCTTTCCTCATTCTGTAGATCATCTCTTCACCATGTTCTTGTTTCCTTTGCTGTGTAGATAATTTTTAATTTGATTTGATGCCATTTGTTGATTCTTGGTATTCTTGTGTACCTGGATTTCTGTATATAAAGACCTTGACTAAGCCTGTGTCTGCCTGTTTTACCTACTTTGTCTTTCAGCAGATTGTTTATTTTAATATTTAGATCTTTGATGCATTTTGATTTTACTTTAGTGCGTGGTGAGCAATGTGGCTCTAGGTTCAATCTTCAGCATGTGGATAGCCAGTTTTTCCAGCACCATTTGTCAAAGTGGTGGTCTTTCCTCCAGCAAAAGGATTTGTCCCCTTGTTAAAGATAAGGTAGCTGAGGTTGCTTGGTGTTGTATCTGTAACCTGAGTTCTGTTCCACTGTTCAACTCATCCAGAAGTATGGTTTTCCTAGTAACATGATGGTTCTATTATTGTAGCCTTGTACTTTAATGTGAGATCTGGGATTGTGATGCTTCTTGCCTTGAGCTTGTGCCCTAGGATTGCTTTTGTTTTAGGGCCTCCTCTGGTTCCATATGAATTTTTAGGATTATTTTCAATAGTAAAAAATGCTATTCGTATTTGGATTGAGATTGCATTATATTTGTGTTAATAATTTTGAAAGTATGACCACTTTGACTATATTCATTCTTCCTATCCAGCAACAGGGAAGGTTTCTATTTTCTGGTATTCTCTTCAATCTCCTTTCTCAGATTAGTGTTGTTTCATTGTAGAGATCTTTCTCTTCCTTGGTTAGATTAATTCCTAAGTATTTTATTTTCCTTGATGCTATTGTGAAAGGTATTTTTCCTTCATTTCTTTTTTGGTGAGTTTATTACTGACGTATAGGAATGCAATTGATTTTTAAATGTTGACTTTGTAAACTTGTAGGCTACTGAATTTGATTATTCTAGCAGACTCAGTGGACTTTCTGGGGTGTTTTATGTAGAGATCATGTTATTTTCAAATAATGATAATTTAATTCTTCATTTCCTACACATATGTCTTAATTTCTTTCTCTTTCCTGATTTCACCAATGTGTTGTGAATTTCATTTAACAGGAATTGTGACAGCAGTATCCTTGTCTTTTTTCTGATTTTAGAGGGAAAGCTTTCTGCTTCTCCCTATTTAATATGAATTTGGCTATTGGCTTGTCTTAGGTGGCTTTCACGGAATTGAGATGAGGTTGTTCTATATTTTCTTCAGGATGCTCATTGTGAATGGATATTAGATTTTATCAAATATTTGTTCTGTGTCTATTGAGATGATCATCTATTTTTAATCTTCTGTTATGCATTGTATTATATTTTTATTTGGGCTTATTGAACTATCCCTGCATCTGTGAATGAATTCTACTTCACTTTGATGTATGATCTTTTTGATTTGTTGCATTTTGTTTGCCAGAATCTTACTGAGGATTGTGCATGTATGCTCCTCACAGTGATTGCCCTGTAGATTTCTTTTCTGGTTGGATTCCTGTGATTTTGGGATCAGGGTAATACTTACTTCCTGGAATGACTTTGAGAAATTAGCTTCTCCCTCAATTTCACTAAGGAGTTTTCTTAATATTGACATTAGATTTTCTCTAAAGTTCTTGTAGATTTTGGCAGTGAATCTCTTGGAACCTGGGCTTTGTTATTTTCCTAAATAAATTCTTCAAATTCATTGACTGATATTGCATTGTACACAACTTGTATACCTTGTTTCAGCTTTGGGTGTTCATATATAGGAATTTATGCATTTCTTCTCTATTTGATTAAGTTCTTAAAGTAATTATGAATGATCTTCAGTATTATGGAAGAGTCCATTGTGATTTTGCCTTCAACTTTCTAATTGCTTGGATTTGGGTCTATTTTTCCCCCGGGTTTTGTTAGAATGTTAGGGCTTTGACAATTTTATTTCAATGAAAAAACTATTCAATTTATTCATTATTTGTAATTTTTTAGTCTCTTCAAGGGCTGGAATAGTCAATGCCTAGGTTTTCAAATCCAGAGAAACTCAGGCTGGGTCTGATCTCTGGCTACCAGGGCAAAGCCTGTGCCCTTCCTAGTTGAGTTCAAAACCCCCAGGGCTTTTGGTACTAGTCTGCTCCCTGTACACAGCTATTTCCTGAGAATGTGTTCCTCACCCAGTCACTGTGGAAGGGTAACACTGGGAACTCTGAAGTGAAGTTGTCTCATGGCTGTTCTGAGTCCCAGGTTCAAACATTCACCTCTTTCCTGGAATGGAACCCAAGCCCATGCACTCTCCAAAAATATGGTGGACACCTGCACAGGGTTCAGTCCCCTGGTGTTTCTTGTGTAAGGACTCTGTGGTAGCAGAACCCCACACTGTCCCTACAGGTCACAGCAACCTCCACTCCATTGAACCACTGCCTTTTTTCCTTGGGGCCTCCTGAAGTCCCCAGGTTTCATTCTGATTCTACACATTCAACCCCATTCCCACAGCCCAGAAGTGAGGGAAAAATTTCAGACTGATTTGTTTCCTTCTCCACAACGTAGTCTGTTTCTTCAATGTCTCTGTAGCTTTTTATTAGTACATGTTTGCTGTACATAATAATCACATTCATCATGGGGGATTTTTACGTGTACATAGTGCACCTTGATTCTTTTTTCCCATTCCTATCCCCATTTACAAAAGCTCTACTTCCATTTTTCTCTTCAATTCTGTTTCCTTTAAAATCCTTTCCCCTTCCCTTTCCTTACCACTTCCACCACCTCTTCGTTCCCCCCCCCCTTTTTTTGAATAAGTTCTTCCTACTTTCTTATATTTATCCTCAATTTTGCTCCTTATTTATACTTTGGGTGTCTTCTAGAAGAGAATGCCATATCTGAACTTGTGTTTCTGATTTTTTTTCACTTAAAAATATGGTCTCAAGGTGCATTCATTTAAGTAAATGTGTCTCAATTTTACTGTTTATGGCAGTGTAGTCCTCCAGTCTAAATAAAGATCACATTTTCTTTCCTGTGTTGATGGCACATGGACTGTTTATAGGAGTACAGTTTATAGTATATAAATCTTAGAAGTCTTTCTTTTTTTAACTCTTTTAGTAGTACATATTTGTCACACATATTGATCATATTCATCATAGGGAATTTGTGCTTGTACATAATATATTTAATTCTTTTTCCCCCATTGCCTCCCCTCACTTCAACACTTCTTCCCCTCCCCATGTACAAAAGCTTTGTTTTCATTTTTATCCTTCTATTTTCTTCTGTTTCCCTTCTTGCTTGCTCCTCCAGTTGAACAATAACTATCTTTCATTATGCCTCTTACTTACCCTTGGGGTTTCTCACACGAGCGATAAACTTGTGGGTCTAAATTTATTTTACTTAAGATTAAGGTCTCAAGGTGCATTCACTTTCCTACAAATGACTCAAGTTTGTCCATCTTTATGGCAGAGTAGTACTCTATTGTATATAAATACAACATTTTCTTTATCCATTCATCTATTGATGGGGATATAGGCTGTTTCCAAGACTTAGCTATTATAAATTTTGCTGCTATAAACACAAGTATGTATATACCACTGTGGTATGATGCTTTTAACTCTTTCAGGAAGATACCTAGAAGGGGAACAGCTGGGTCAAATGTAACCTCTAATTTTAGTTTTTTCATTTCCATAGTGGCTGTACCAGTTTACATTCCCACCAGTACTGCAGAAGGATTCCTTTTGCCTACATCCTCACCAACATTTTAATTGGTTGATTTCTTGATGGTAGTCCTTCTTTCTAAAGTGAGATGGAATTTCAATGTTATTTTATTTATCATTTCTCCAATGACCAATGATATTGAGCATTTTTATATATTTATTTGTTGTTTGTGTTTCTTCATCTGATAAATGTCTATTTCAGATGCTCATTTTTGGATTGAGTTTTTAAAATTGGGAGGTCTGACTTTTTAAAAAGTTAATTATATATTCTAGATGTTAGTCTTTTGTCTGAGGAATAGCTGATAATTTTTTTTTCTCATTCTGCGAATTGTCTCTGCACTCTGTTGGTTTCTTTTGCTGTTCAAAACTATTTTTTTATTTGATGTGATCTCAGCTGTTGATTCTTTGTAATATTTCCTGTATGATTGGTTTTCTGTTCATAAAGTGTTTGCCTACACATATATCTTCTAGGGTTTGACCTATTCTATCTTCCAGCAGATTGTTTCTTTCTATACTTACACCTTTCATCTATTTCAATTTTAATTTAGTAAATGGTGAGAGATATGTATCTAGGTTCAATTTTTTTTTTTTGGCACGTGGAAAGCCAGATTTCCCAGCACCATTTATTAAAGAGGCTATCATTCTCACAGTGAAGGTGTTTGACCCCTCTTTCAAAGATAAGGTAGCTGACTGTAGTTCTCTTCTGGTTCCATAGGAATTTTAGGATTGTTTTCTCCAGTACTGTAAGATATGCTATTGGTATTTTGATTGGGTTTACATTAAATCTGTATAGGAGTTTTTGAAGTGTGGCCATTTTCACAATATTTGTTCTGCCTATTCAAGAACAAGGGATATCTTTCCATTTTCTGATATCTTCTTCAATCCTCCTTTTTCAGAGTGCTGTAATTTTCAATGTATAGGTCTTTTGCTTCCTTTGTTAGGTTGATTCCTAAGTATTTCATTTTTCTTCATGCTATTATAAAAGGTGTAGTTCTCTCAATTTCTGAGTTGGCTCTTTGTGCAGAGGAATGCTTATTGACGTTTGAGTGTTGACTTTCCTGCCAGGCTGCTGTTTGGTTAAGAATATGAATTCTAGGAGTGTTTGGTTGAATTTGGGGGGTCTTATATGTAGAGTATCATGTCATAGCAAATAATAACTTCTTTTATCTATATGCCTTTTATTTCTTTCTCTTTAATTGCTCTTCCTAACACTTACAGAACTCTGTAGTTTTAAAATTTCATGTAGGATTCAGGATGGGTATCTGTTTCATTTTATTTCTTTTGTTCTCTCTTCCTCAGTTGTGATTTTTCAAAATCTGGCTTTGAATTCTTGGAGCAGCTGAATTGCTATTGCTCAGCACTCTATTTTCCAGCACTGGAGATTTGAAGGTAATGTACACCCATAAACAAAGGGACCCCATAGAGCCTGGTTTCCCCTGTTGTCAGCCTTAAGTCCCTGGTGAGAGTGGCTATATATAAACTGCTCACAATACTAGTGAATGGTTGCAGGTGGTAAAACTCACAGTGGTCAGGAACTTCTTCCAGGAGGTGACCAGAAGTTAGGAGAAAGAGCTACATAAAGTTAGTAAATGTAGGACCCCAGTATTTAACAGACCCAAGAGATGTACCCCCTGAGGACTGAGGGTGTCTGCAGGCCAGAAAATAGATCCCACAGAGTCTGCCTGTTTCTTGGGTCAGCCCTGAGTGGCTGTAATTGCCATGTTCACTTCTACCATGGGCATGCAAGATGAGATATAGGTCTCCAATGGAGAAATCAGCTCATCTCCAGAGGCCTAGGGTTGAGGGAGTGCAGGCATAGACAGGAGGAAGATGGAGCAACTACAGAATCACATAGAGTTTATCTTATGTTCACATTGTTGAGACACAATGCCTTCCATCAGTTTAATAGAAGAAAGTTGATTTGAGCTCAGAATTTGTAGTTTTCAGTCCATAGTCAGCCGGCTCCAAGCTAGCACAGCAGACTGGAAGGGCCTAGGGAGGGGAAAGCTGTTTACCACAAGTCCTGCAGGGAGCAGAGAGTGAAAGAAAGAGCTAGGAAGTAAGATGTAACCTACCTTGTCACACTCACAGTGACGCTCCTCTTCCTCAAAAGCCCAGCCTCCTAACCGTATATCAGCTGTAAACCTTCATAATGCATTCATCTAAAAGTCCTGCCCATGATCCCATGAGCACACTCTGCTGAGATCTGGACTTACATAACAGGGCTCTGCATCACAGGAGAGATGGGCACAGTCCTCAAATTCAATTCAGCAATGATATCCCCATGTAGGAGTGATGGCTAGGTGCTTGCTCACTTCTCTTGAGAATCCTGAGAATCTCAAGGAAGTGAGGGACTTGATCTGAGATGGTGTCTGCAGGTTTGCACAGGGAACTCCCTCTGGTCAGGAAACTTACATTTCCCTTATCTGCCAAGAATCAAGGCAAAGACTCTAAGGAATAATTTAGGGTATTCCTGACCTGAACTCAGACAGGTGTGTGGTTCTTTGACATGGGACTTGTGCTTGGTGTCATCTGTTAGGCTGAGGCTGCTCACTTAACCTCAGTGAGCTAAAGACCTTTCTTTGTACAAAAGGGCTGGAATTGGGATGGCAGAAGTAGGTTCTCAGTGTCTATCAAGGGTCTAGATGAGGCAGAAGAAACCCACTCACCTGAACACACACTAACCTAGCATCAACCTATCCATTTTATCACCTGTAGTCAGGCCCAGGGAACATAGGTGGACTTGCTTTTCCCTACTTCCTGCTTGAGTGTCTCACAGCCATATGGCTCTGGTTTAAAGATGGCCCCAAGTCATTGCAGCAAGAGTCCTAGACCTAACCGTTTATCAAGATAAAGATGGAACAGGTTCCCTTTCTTAGGGCGCATGGACCCCACAGAATTTTTCCACCTCTAGCTGTTGCCACCAGGCAGCTGCAGTATGTGTACTCCCCCTTACAAAATTTTGGTCCCTCTCAGGAAGAGACACATTTTCTGAGTTTGCTTCTGGCCAGCAAGTGTTCTGAGCTAGGGTCTAGGCCCTGCTCAAGGACAGTTTGGGGCCAGGAGTGAGCAGAGGGGAACCTCCACCCAGAACAGTGAGGATCTCATGGAGTCCAGCCCACCCTTTCTGTGCAGGCTGGAGGACAAGGACTGTGCTTTACATCTGCAGCCTGGGGCCTTGCATGCCTTTTACTGGAGCTTCAGGAACCAAGCAGTGAAGGTCTTAGTGTGAGGCAGTGTCCTCGGGTCACACAACAAAGGAGGCCCAGGAGTTGATTTGAAGTGCAGGCCCTGTTGTGTACCTAGGGCATCTCTTGTCCCACAGCAAGGACACCTCATAGTCCCCAGGCTCTACATGCCATACTGTCTTTCCCAGAGCCTGTCCTCTGCAGTTCAACTGCAGCCAGAGGAGCAGCCTCACTTCATATCCCAGGGTCATAGGGACAGGTCTTGCAGGAGGACAAGAACCTGTGAAGCCCTAGAGCATCCCACAAAGAAAAAACCTATATGGGCCATTGTGGGCCATTGTGGGAGGCAACAAGCTTGTTATCCTCAGCTGAGAACACTGATAGTCTCCCTTTCTCCTCCAGGCTTCTGATCCTCAACAAGTTCTTGCTGTCCTCATGGCTTCCAGTCAAAGTCAATCCTGTGAGGGTTCAAGCTCCTCACAGGATGCACACTGCACTCACATCCTGCAAAATGTGCTCCTAAATGCCAAGTTATGTAAGTTGGTGCCTCTTCTGCTCCACAAGTATCAAAAGAAGGAGCAGGTCACCATGAAAGAAATGCTGCATGTTCTCCCCCAGGATTACCATAAAGACTTCCCTCTGAACTTTTGGGAAATCTGTGAGTCCATGTATCTGGGCTTTGGCATTAAAGTCAGGAAAGTGAATTACCCTGGAGATACATATGAGCTACTCTCCATTTTGGGTCTTACATACAGTGGGATACTAGATGGCAATAGTGAAAGAATCATTCTCAAAATCGACATAATTATATTCATCCTGTCTCTAATCTTCATAGAGGGCAACCGTATCAGTCAGGAGGACCTAACTGAAAAAGTGAAAAGATGGGACATGTTAGCTCAGTCTGAGCGTATTCATTTTGAGGAAGCCTGGAAATTCATCACTGAGGATTTAGTACGGGAAGAGTACCTGATGTACCGGCAGATTCCTAACAGTGATCCTGCTCGCTATGAGTTCCTGTGGGGTCCAAGGACCCACGCTGAAACCAGCAAGATGAAACTCCTAGTTCATATGGCCCATCTTAATGGAACAGAACCCAAATCTTACCCAGAACTATATGAAGAGGCTGTGGAAGCAGAACTAGGTATACAGCCAGGGTTCCTGAGAAACAGGGAATGTTGCCCAAATGTGTCAGTGAATTTGTTCTCCCCTGAGAAGAAATGAGGCCCATTTTCAGTCTCTGTGGAGAGCAGGCAGTTTTCTAAGTAGTGAAGGGCCAGGGGAGGGGTAAAGTAGCACGCATAGTATCTTGCTGTCTCTTCTACTTGGGTCACTTGGAAATGGACAGGGGTTTTCTTTATGGTTTTTTGAACTATTGGTCCTTTTGGGGGGAGACTGAAGTAGCTTGCATATTAAATGGTATTGATCTCCTGTGTACTTTTAGTTTTGTGATGTTTGTGTTTTCTGATGGGAATGTGATTCTCCCTGACATTGATCACAAACGGAGTGCCTTTTCCATTCAAATGTAACAGTCTTTTCTGTTTTATCATAAAAACAGAAAAACTAATTTATTTATGATAAAATGAGATTGGAATAGAAATTTCCTTGAAAATTGTACGTTTACATCAAGTTAGAGGGACCTTAGAAAAGGTGGTAAGGATGCAAATCAAATATTGGCTGCTGCTCATTTCTTTTCCCTTGTTGATCTACACTATTAAACTTATATTTGTTGCATACCTGAATATGCTTGTTTTCAGATTTGTTAAGAAAATTAACTGTCAAGAAATAAGCCCATCTGCTCATGGGCACACTGACCCCAAACCTTCATTGCGTGTGTGCCCTTTGGGAGGGAGGCCCTGTGTCTGTGGTGGAGACATGAGTAAACCAGACTGAGCAGGATCCAAGCTAGCCCATGGGGTGGTGGAGTCCAGGAGAACCACTGTTGGGAGATAGATTTAAGGACCTAAGGACATGAAAAAGAGCCCTGAGGGGGTGTGGAGTCTAGCAGAGAGCAGCCATGATGAGTGCTGAGCCAAGATGGTTTGGGGCTTTGGGTAAATGCAGTGCCTCCTGCAGGAGTTGTTAACTCAGCTGCATGGTGGCCAAGGACCAGACTTTCAGAGGAGGAGTCCTGGCCTAAAATAAAAGCCTCAGGGAATGGAAGACTTCTCTGCTCTATACAGCACCTTTAGATGACAGATGAAGCTGAGAGGAATCTTCACCTGGGACAGCTATGAGAAAAGTAGTCCTACACAGGGCAAAAATTAGGGGATTATGCCCAGCCTCTGCAAGGATTTCCTGAGAGGTAAGGGGGACTCTCAGGTGAAGTGAGGTCCTAACATCCCTGGTCAAGTGCTCTACTGTCTTCTGGGAGTGTCCAGCTGCAGGGGTGTTGCAGTGCCCAGTTGACTGGTTTTCCTGGGGGCAACTTCTCTTGAATCCAGTTTGCATCAACACTTTTATTTTTTTGGTACCGGGGCTCGAACTCAGGACCTTGCACTTACCAGGCAGGCGCGGTGCCACAGAGCTAGATCCCCGGCCATGCCTCAACACTCTTACAGGATGGGCATGAGCATCTGGCCAGTTATGCCAGTGGTCAGAGGACTGCCTGACCAAGTGGTTCTCCCTCTGGAGACCCTGCTCAGAGTACCTTCCCCCTGCCTTATACTGGTTCTCCACTGGGGCAGTTTGCAATGTTGCCCTTTGTGGAGGAAGTTGGTGCTAGGAATGTGAGGTGATGTCAGCTTGCCTGAAGTTTCTCAGAGCTGCATCTGTGCTCAGCTGGCCTTGTCACTAGAATGGCCTGGGCTTCAGTCCTCACTGTCACAGAGGCCTCATGAGCCCCAAGCCTAGACTCTTGGTGAAGGAGAGGCGATTGAAAATAGTTGTTCCAGTGGAGGGGAAGCTGGCAGGGATGGGATATTCTTCTAAATTCCAGGGGCTGTGAATTAATTGGTCCCCAGTATCTAATCAGGAAATCCATACTACTGTAGAGAATATAATGGGGGAACATTTACTGAGTAGCATATTTGTGTGGTTTTCTATTTAGTTTCCTAATGACCTAAAACTTCCCTGGGAAGCACAAATTTTCGAGAAAAACAGTGATGGTCTCTGAGCTTATGGTAATAGTAGAACCAGCTGCTTATCACCACTCATTCAATATGTGTCAAATTCTGCTAGGTGGTTTCATGTATTTGCTACATTTCACTGGTCCTACAAAGAAAAAAACATGCCAAGTCCATTTTATAGATGAAGAACCGGAGGCCTATTGGACTTGGGAGCTTCTCAGGATCCTTATGTGGTAAATGACAAGGCCAGGACTGGACTCCCAGTGTGAGGTCATCTAGAGGCCACCCTGTTCCCACTCCTCTCAAGTTGAAACCATCTCTGTTTCTGAATTTATTTCCCTACTTAGAAAAATTTAAAAAGAAATCTTTCAGGTTGTAGAAAGATCCTGAGTTAAAGGCACTGAACCCTGGCCTGAATTAAGAAAGTAAAATGAGAGGGTGATGGGTGCCCCCTACTCCCAGGGAAATGCCCAGAGTCACCTGCCCTTGCCACAGCATGTAGAAGGCCCTGGCTGTCACTTTGCTCACCATGGAAACCCTCCAATAGCAGCAGACCTTCTTGACATAAAAGTTAACTTTGGACTATGATGTGTAGACATTGGGTTATGTGCCTGAAGAACAAAATAACACTGTCAAACTTTCCCAAATGATAAATAATTTGACATGCAGCAGAATCTCCTTATCTTGCCAGGTAAATTTTGATACATTTTGAGACCATCTTGACATTTTTGTAAGCATTTAATGGAATGAGTTACTGAGAGAGGTTTCCATAACACGTGCAGGTGCGTGAGCTTATGTGGGTGGTCAAACCCAAAGCTCCCTGAGAAGCTGTAGGTGAGGCAGGACCATGCTCACCACAGTGGAGGAAAGAAAAACATCTGCCATGGCTGAATTCCTCTGACCCTGAAGTCCTCTGAGTAGGTGGCAAGTGGTTCTTCCTTGATATATTAAAATAAAAATAAAACACAGCTTCTCTGCTCTCTTTTGTGTGTCTGTGCCTGCAAGGAAATTTTAGTTTTCAATATGCCAAATAGCACTGGTCCTGATGTTTAGACAAGGACAATCATGTGTGCTATAGAAACAAGTCACAGTTAGCAGACTGGCCATGGATCCAAACAGGAGGAAATTCTCACTCTGCTAAGATCAGAGGTTATTGTGAGGGGAATTACTGACAAGTGCTGGTGAGCGAAGAACAAGAACCCCTCATGGAAATGAAATTGATACTTTAGCTGAAGCACCTGTGGCAAGTAAGTGGCTCTTGAAAAGGGTAGAAAATTTCTATGCCTATCTCACCTGCTCAAAACTCCTCCCAGAAAGAATTTTATCTGAACACATCATGTTTTTATTTGAGCCTCTACTATGTGAGCACTTATGCTGACATTACAGGTGCTCACCAACACACAGCTTATCTTCACTGATTTTTTGGGGGGGCAGTATTATATTCCACTTTTCCTTAGGAAGCGCCATTAGATGAAACTGCCACGGAAATACTAGTACACCCATTACGTATCCATTAGAGCCATTTCTATAGAAGATGCCAAAGGAGCTCTAGATCAATCCTGATGCCCTGGCCACACAGCACCCAGCCCTCTCTGTTTCCTCACCTAGGAGGCTCAGCCATGCATGTTTACTCCCTTTGACAGGAGCAAGCTGATTCTGTACCTTGAAGGTCCTAGGAAGGAGCCACCCTACAGATGCTGACTGCAGATTTTGCTTCATGCCGCCCTCACCCTTCAGGCTCCTGGGCACACCTGTCAATCCCAGCACACCCGTGATGTCCTCCCCAGTGTGAGGGCAGGTGGTGGCCAAAATCGCCCAAATACCTGTGCTGCCTGGGAGTTTCCTCCTCCTGCTGCTGTGCCCCATTGGCCACCCTCTCCTGCACCTGGCCTCAGCCTGCCCAGTTTGGAGCATTCTCCTCTCTGTGTCCCTACTCCCACTTGCTCAGCCCAAGACAACCTGGTGCTGATAGTAACATGTAAATGTCTCTACCTGAAGATCCCTGGTAAGAATTACGTTAGGAAGTTCTTTCTGTATGGAGGAGCTAAGCTGTATACCAAACAAATGTACAATGAACACATTTTTCCAGGTGAAACTTGTTAAGCAGGTTTAACTCAGATTTAAAGCTAAGCTGAGATCAGGCACTCCACAGCCAGGCAGCATTGGTATGAGCCTTGATTTGAACAGACACTTCCAAGTTCAGACTGCTCATTTCATATCCTTTGAGGAGTACCCCTAAGTAATGTGGTTGAGCATTTCCTCATGCCGCTTTCATGGGAAAGTATAGTGTCCAAATACTGCATGCCTTCTATTGCCATTGGCTCCTAAACTACAAGATTATGTACGCTACTGGCATTCCAGGGTGCCCTCAGTCTCAGCAAGAACCTCTGCTGATCTTGGTAATGGTACAAGCCACATCAGTTCGTACACATAGGAGCATTTTCTCACAGATTACCAAATAGAGGAAAGTACATATTTTGGCAAATTGAAAAAATTTATCTAGAATTTGGTCTGAGGAGATGAAAGGACCCATTTGTATCAATTTGTCATCTCACCTTGTACAAGCGGCTAAGGGCCTTACATAGTTAGGAACGGAGGGTCGGCAAGCATGGAGAGGTGATGCAGATCTCCACACCAGCCTCAGCACATCCAGCAGTCTTCAGCACATCTTCCTCTAAAGCAGGCTCCAGGCTCCTGGGGGTGGTGGCATCTGCCTATTCTGTCACTTCTTTTGCGCTGAGGAGAAGAGGCATTTCTTATAAACTCAGCAGAAAGAAGTTTGGATTAGTTGCTTATTTTTAAAAGGAAAACTCTAAATTTTATAGTTTCATTTTGCATTTCCACTCACAGTAGCTCATGGGGTGATGTAACAGAGACCTTCCTCCTTTAGGGTTCTCAGCCCCTGGTCTCCATGCCCATTCCAGGCTATGAAGAGAGACCTTGCCCATTTCCCACAGAAACCACGCAGGGTTTTTCCAAGACATATTCACGGGGACCAATGGTATGCCTCTCTCTTTGTAGTGTGTGAAGCGAACATGATAACCACTATGCTATGGAAACTCTCTTCCTAGTATGTAAGAGCATCACTGCTTGCTTTCTTTTTTAAAAAAATTATTTTATTGGTACATTTTAGGTATACAATATGTTTATATTTATCATTGGGTGCTTGTACCTGTACATGATGTATCTTGGTTCTTATTTTTTCCCCATTACCTGTGCGCCCTTCAGCCCCTCCACCCTTCTCTATTTACATAGATTTCGTTTCCATTTTTTTCTTTTCTCATAATTTTTCCTTTCCCTTCTTCCCTTTCCCCTTCCCCTCCTACCACCGTACAACTTTGGACCTTTTCCTGTTTCAAATTATCAATTATACGTTTTAATCATTTTAATCCTTATTTACACTTTTAGTTTCTCACACTAGAGAAACTATTCAGTATTTACACGTGTGCCCTATTTATTTCACTTGAGTATGGTGTCAATATGCATCCATTCAGCTAAAAATGTCTCTAGTTTCTCATTCTTTATGGCTGAGTAGTACTCCGTTTTAGAAAAAAACACATCTTCTTTATCCAGTTTCCAGTTGATGGGCACTTGGGGTGCTTCCAAGCTTTAGCTATTACAAACTGGGCCACTATAAACATGGGTGCACATATATTGCTGTGGTATGATTCTTTTAATTCTTTGGGGAAGATCCCCAGCAGTGGAATAGCAGGGTCAAATGGGACTTCCAGTCCTAGTTCTTTGAGGTATCTCCATACTGATTTCCACAGTGGTTGCACCAGTCTGCACTCCCACCAACAAGGGAGAAGGGTTCCTTTCTCTCCGCACCCCCCCAGCATTTGTTATTGGTTGATTTCTTGATAGCAGTGATTCTTTCTGGGGTGAGGTGGAATCTCAGTGTTGTTCTCATCTGCATCTCTCAAATGGCAAGTGATACTGAACAATTTTTCATATATTTATTTACTGCTTTTACTTCTTTGAGAAATGTCTGTTCATTTCAGATGCCTATTTTTGAATTGGGCCTTTGAATTTGGGGAGTCTGTTTTTTTCAATTCTTTATATATTCTAGATAGTAGAACTTTGTCTGAGGTACAGCGGCTAAAATTTTTTTCCCACATTATAGGTTGTCTGTTAGCTCTGTTGGTGGTTTCTTTTGCAGTGCAGAAGCTTTTTAATATGGTGAGATTGAGATCCCAGTTGTTGATTCTTTCTGCTAGTTCCCATGCTACTGAGGTTTTGTTCATAAAGTCTTTTCCTATGCCCATGTCTTCAAGAGTTCTGCCTAACTTATCTTCCAGCAAGTTTAGTGTTTCTGTTTTAATATTTAGATCTTTAATCTACATCGATCTTAGTTTAGTGCATGGTGATAAGTACGGGTCTACTTTTAATCTTTGGCAGCTTGAAATTCAGTTTTTCCAACACCATTTATTAAATAGGCTTTCTTTCCTCCAATGAGGGTGGTTGGCTGCTTTGGCAAAGATGAGGTGGCTGAGTATGTCTGGAGTTGTTGCTGCATCTTCTAATCCATTCCACTGATCCTCGGGTCTATTTCTTTCCAGTACCATGCAGTTTTTATCAGCTTTGTAGTATAGTTTCAAGTTGGGGATTGTGATACCCCCAGCCATGTATCTGTTGCCTAGAATTGCTTTTGGTATTCTAAATCTCTTCTGTTTCCAAATGAATTTTTGGATTGTTTTCTCTAGTTCTGTGAAGTATATTGTTGGAATTTCAATTGGTATTGCATTAAATCTACATA
>NW_004624883.1:2672479-2687766 GCF_000247695.1 Heterocephalus glaber
TACCCGAGTTCAATCCCTGGTACAAAAAAAAAAAAATTGAAAACATAATTAAAAACTTACCAAGTAAGAAAAGCCTGGGTCCTGATGGCTTCACTGCTGAATTCTACAAAACATTTAGAGAGGAACTATTGCCACTGCTGTTTAAACTCTTCAGTGAAATTGAAAGGGAAGTTATACTCATGAATTCATTCCTGGAAGCAAGCATCACCTTGATCCCCAAAGCAGAGAAAGACCCTACCAAAAAGGAGAACTATAGGCCAATCTCACTGATGAACACAGATGCAAAAATCCTCAATAAGATACTGGCAAATAGAATGCAGAAGATCATCAAGAAGATCATATACACTGACCAAGTGGGATTCATCCCAGGGATGCAAGGATGGTTCAACATACATAAATCAATAAATGTAGTATAGTATATTAACAGATTCAAGGACAAAAACCATATGATCATTTCAATAGATGCAATGAAATCATTTGACAAAGTCCAACATCCATTCATGATGAAAAAATATAAATCTTAAAACTGGAATGAAAGATCTTTATCTCAACCTGATGAAAGCTATGTATGACAAACCAACAGCCAACATCATGTTAAATTGAGAAAAACTGAAAGCTTTTGCTCTAAAATCAGGAACAAGACAAGGATGTCCACTATCACCACTCCTGTTCAATATAGTTTTCTAAACATTAGCCACAAGAATTAGACAAGAAAAAGAAAAGGAATAAAGATAGGAAATGAAGAAGTCAAATTGTCATTATTTGCAGATGACATGATACTCTATATAGGAGACCCCAAGAATTCCACCAAAAGTCTTATAGACTTAGTATCCAAATTTAGTAAAGTAGCTGGATACAAGGTCAACACATAAAAATCAATAGCTTTCCTCTACACGAATGACACACTCACTGAGAGAGGAACTGGAAAAACAACTCCTTTCATAGTAGCATCCAAAAAACTGAAATACCTAGGAATCAACCTAATAAAATAAATCAAAGACCTCTACTCTGAAAACTACAGCATTTTGAAAAAGAGATCGAAGAGGACATCAGAAAACAGAAAGACATCCCTTGCTCCTGGGTAGGAAGAACCACTACAGTGAAAATAGCCTTACTTCCAAAACTGCTGTGTAGAGTCAATGCAATCCCAATTGAAATTCCAACAGCATACTTCACAGACCTTGAGAAAACAATCCAAACATTCATTGGTAACCAGAAGAGACTTAGAATAGCAAAAGCAATTCTAGGCAACAAAGACAAGTTAGGGGGTTTTACAATCCCCAACTTGAAACTATACTACAAAGCTACTATGATAAAAACAGAATGGTACTGGCAAAGGAACAGACCTGAGGACAAGTGGAACAGATTAGAAGATGCAGGAACAACTCCAGACACACTCAATCACCTCATCTTCAACAAAGGAGCCAAACAGCCTCACTGGAGGAAAGATAGCCTCTTTAATAAATGGTACTGGAAAAATTGGGTTTCAACTTGCCAAAGATTAAAACTAGACCTCTGCCTCTCATCATTCCCTAAAATCAAAATGGATTAAAGATCTAAATTTTAAAATAGAAACCCTGAACTGGCTGAAACAGTGGTTAGGTAGAACTCTTGAAGATATTGGTGAAGGAAAAGATTTCATGAACAAAACCTCAGTTGCCCATGAACTAGCACAAACAATCAACAAGTGGGAACTCTTCTTATTAAAAAGCTTCTGCACAGCAAAAGAAACCACCAACAGTGTGAAGAGACAACCCACAATGTGGGAAAAAAATTTTACCAGTTGCTTCTCAGACAAAGGTCTACAATCTAGAATATATAAAGAACTTAAAAAAATCAGATCACCCAAATTTAAAGACCCAATCCAAAAATGGGCATCTGAAATGAACAGACTTTTTTTTTGGTACCAGGGATCAAACTCGGGTCCTTGAGCTTGTGCAGCAGGAGGCGAAACCACTGAGCTAAATACCCGGCCCTGAACAAACATTTCTCAGACAAAGAAGTAGAAATAGCATATAAACATATGAAAAATGTTCAACATCACTGGTCATTCGAGAGATGCAAATGAAAGCAACGCTGAGATTCCACCTCACTCCAGAAAGAATGGGTGCTATCAAGAAATCCACCAATAACAAATGCTGGTGGGGCTGTGGGGAGAAAGGAACCATCTCCACTGTTGGTGGGAGTGTAGACTGGTGCAACCACTGTGGAAATCAGTATGGAGATACCACAAAGATCTAGAATTAGAGGTCTCATTTGACCCAGCTATTCCCCTGCTGGGTATCTTCCTCAAAGAATTAAAAGAATCATTGCACAGTGATATATGTGCACCCATGTTCATAGCAGCACAGTTTGTAATAGCTAAAACTTGGAAACAGCCCAAGTGCCCATCAACTGGAGACTGGATTAAAAAAAAGGTGTTTTGTTTTTTTTTCAAATGGAGTACTACTCAGCCTTAAAGAATGAGAAACTAGAGACATTTGTAGCTAAATAGATGAACATTGAGACCATACTCTTAAGTGAAATAAGTAGGACACACGTGTGTAAATACCGAATAGTTTCTATTTGCTAGTTCCCCACAGTGTGAGAAACTGAAAGTGTAAATAAGGATCAAAATGTATAATAGATAATATGAAATAGGAAGAAAAGGTCCAAAGGGGAAGTAGAGGGAGGGGTAGGGTAAAGGACAGAAGGGGAAGGAATAAATATGAGAAAAGAACAAAATGGAAACAAAGTCTTTGTAAATGGGGAGGGGTGGAGGGGTTGAAGGGAGGGCAGGGGAAGGGGGAAAAATAAGAACCAAGATACATCATGTAAAGGTGCAAATTCCCAAGGATGAATGTCTGCATATTGTATACCTAAAATGTACCAATAACATTAATGAATTTTAAAAAGCCACTATTCTGTGTCCTAAAAGGAACTCTCATATATTGCCTGTGAAATTGCAAAATGGTATAACCGCTTTGCAAAACATTTTGGCAGTTTCTCGTAAAGTTCAATCTGCACCACCTACACAGCCCAGCACTCTTTCTCTTAGGTATTTGCTCAAGAGAAATGAAAACTTGTGTTTACACAAAACCCTCTATGTGAATGTTTGTAAAGGCTTTATGCGTATGTCTCAAAACTAAAAACAACACAAATGGCCTTCAACCGATGAAAGTGTGAACTCATTGTGGTACTTTCCTACAAGAGAGTGCTATAGAGAAATATAAAGGAGCGAGCTACTGATATGCATAAACCACATCGATGAGTCTCGAATCCATTTTGCTGAGTGACAGAAGCCACGCTCAAATGGCCACATACAATGTCATTTACATAACATTCTTCAGGAAAGAATACCAAAGGGACCGAAAACAGATGAATGGTTGTCAAAGATGGGGCTTGTGGAAGGGTTGGGTTATTGGAAATGTTCTATAACTTTATTGTAGGGGTAGTTATACAACTCTAAATGCATTCATCAAATCTCACTGCACTATTCACTAAATAGAGTAAATTGTAGGACTGAGATGTACCTCAATAGAGGATTGCTTACTTAGCATGGGTGAGGCCCTGGGTTCCATCCTCAGCACTGGAAGTAGAAAAAAAGGTGAATTTTACAGCATGTAAATTGTGCCTCAGTAAATCTGAGTTAAAACACTATACAGCCCATTCTTCAGGTTGCTGGTGTATAATACATTTGATTACATGTAAAGAAACAAAGTCAATGAACATGAAGGCATGTTGCAGAGAAAATCAAGCCTTTTCTTTGGCAGTAGTGGGAATGGAAGCTGGGGACTTGCACATGATAGGCAATCCCTCTGCCACCAAGCTCCATCTCTAGCGCTCTTTTTCATTTTGAGAAAAATTCTCTCTAAGGTACCCAGGCTGGCTTTGAATTTACCATCCTCTTGCCTCAGCATCCTGAGTAGCTGGAATTACAGGCATGTGCCACCACTTTTAGAGGAAATGCCATTTTGAATTGATGTTCTGTTCTTAGGTGACTTACAAAGCAGTAAAATCCCTTTCTTTTGATTGCAAGTGCTAGTACCTGAAAGTGGTAACTAATCCCAGCTGCTACTGTCAAAGACACAATGGAAAAATGATCACCTACTCCATGGTTTTGGTGAGAAAAGGGGAAGTGGACTAAGGCAGTCATACAAAGCATGGCAGGAGTAAATGGAGTCCTGCTCCATGTTTCTTGGCTCTCTTTCCTTTTGTGGGGTCTGTAGTTCTGTTCCATGTGTAACAGCGGGCAGCTTTGAGCCGTAATGGAGTGGACATTTCTGGAAAGATTTTTTTTTATTACTGTGCCTGTTGTACAAAGTTAGCCAAACAGACTTTTCTTGAGTTCCCTAAATAGTTTGCTCCAGTTGCTTCTGTGGGATTTGGCTTGGAGAGCAGCTTTGGAGAGTTACAGACTCTATCTTTGCACATTCTGAAATCAGTCATTGTTATTTGAGAAACTTGCAGCTCAAGGGTTCCCTTGGCACTCCTATGGGGCCCACCTAAAGGAACTAGTAGCCTGCCTTGGCCTCTGCTCACCTGCTCCCACTTGATTGTTGCCAAGTTCCAAGGAAACAGTAATGATCCCTTGTCAGGCACAGAGGGAGGCTCTATATCCATCCCAGGTCCTTGGAGTTCTCAGTTCTCATTATGAGCTTGGAGAGAAACTTCCCATGGAACCTAGCTAGACAATAGTCCACAAGTCATTGTCACTGGATAGATTTTAGGAAGATAAATCAGCCTTGGACTTTGTAGCTGTCTGTAGCTTCTCTTAACACCACCAGAGCATTGAAAAGAGTGCTCTTAGCCAGCCACACAGCTTTGCTGTGTACACGAGGCCTGCGAAACACAGCCCATCAAAGTAAACTTCCAGTCTGCCCCCAGTCTCTTCTGCCCTTTCTCACCTCTGCCACACTGTGGTTAGTGCTCTTTCCACCTGGAAAAGTCCCTCCTCTCAGCCTTCTGGGTTATGCCTGCTGAAATTCTGTCATTCTTTCTGTTTGCTTGTTTGTTGGTTTGGTTTGGTTTGTTTTTGTTGCCATTGCTGTTGGTGGTGGGATTGGGGATTGAACCCAGGGCTTTGTGAATACTTGGAAGTCACTTTCTGAACTACTGAGCTATGCATCCAGCCCCAAACTCTCATTTTTAAAGGCCAACTTCCCATCCCTTCTCCTCTGGGAGGCCATCTGGAAACTGCCTGGAAACACTCTCTCCTTCCCCTGACCCTCTGGAATGATACATATGTTCCCATCTTAACATTCTTTCTAGATCACAGGTGATGTGTAAAAGACAGCACATCTAAATGATCCCTCTTCCTATCCATCCTTCCCTCTCCTCCACCCAGACTCCACATCTCATCTCAGGGTCTCCCATAGTGACCTCCTCAGCATGGGCACTAAGAAAATGGGTGCTGACATAAAAAGCAAGAAGTCAGGATGAGTAGACTGTTGAAATTCTTGTCTCTGCATTAGCTCATGGGCAATTATACAGGGTTTCACGTGGCATCCAAATATATAATATTGTTTTCAGGTGTTTCAAATTCCAATATAGAAAGCTCAGTTATAATTAACAATTCAAAACTACAGATTTCTTCCACTTCTACATATAAATAAGAAAAACAATTCAGCAAGCAAAACTGAATGTCTACTTGCATTTGAGAAACTTGTGGATTCTGATTGTTTAAAGAAGGGAACTCATCAGTATGTAATTCAAAGAGTTCATTTGATTTTGGCTGAGATACATAATTCCCTGTATAAATGGCAGCAAAAGCCTGCATTGTCAATTAGAGAAAGGAATGAAGATCTGAAAGTTGAATTCATACTGTATCTGATTTGAAGCCTGAATTATTTACTGTTGAGATTTATATGAGATCAGATATCTCTGCTTAGACACTAAATCAAGCTTAACAGGAAGAGATATTGCAAATAATGTTTTCTCAAACGATGTTTTTAATATTTTCATTAAAAAGGAAATCTAGCTGAGCGTTTGATTGCAGATGTTGATGACTCTATAAATTTTTATGAGATATGTACTGGCATTCATGGACTCTGGGATTCATGTTCTTTGCTTACTTGTGGATCCAGCTTGGCCTACAAAACCCTAAAGTGGTCCCCAGGAAGGTTGGGGTTCCAGTTCCAGCTCCGCTACTAGTTTGGGCTACTAAATGCCTTCTTTTTCCTGAGCCTGGGTTTCCATATCTCAAGATAGCTGACTTACATTTTTATTTCCTTTCAAAGAACCTTGAGCGACAAAGAAAAGACAGTTAAATTGCAGTTCTCTCGCTATTTTATGTTATTGCTCAATATTTAGTTTATTCTCAACTGCATTATATACATTTTAAAAAGACTAACAACTTAAAAGATCAACACAGCATCAATATTTTTAAATGTCTCTGGCATTTTCTCTCCCTGGATGTAATAACCTTCTCATCATTTCAGTGAGTCAATATTAAAGTCAAACAAGAAAATGTCAGACTTCTCTCAATTTCCTCATCACATTTGCTACTATAAAGAAACATCGCTGAAAATATCGGAGTAAAGCCATATCCCTTAACTTCCTCAGCCTTCGTTTGCATCTGGAGTCCACTGCTTAATGCATGTCTCTGCCACGCTGTGGCAGCTAGGGGCCAGGAAGTTGCAAGCATCAAAGCGTGCTCGGAAACTAGACTTTCAGGGCACAGAACTTGCTGGATCCACCACTGACGCCAGTCGGGATCCACCTGTAGACCTTGACATGTCATCCGGTTCTCGCCTGTCTTGGGACCAGCTCAAGAGTAGTCTGGTTGCCAGGACTAAAAATAACATCATGGATTGGACACATAGACAAGTTGCCCACGACAGAGGAAGTTACCTACCTTTTTAGCCATGTGTTGTCTTCATGTTTCTGGGCCTTATGAAGTGAAGTTCATTCAACCCAAAGGGCATATTTTGTTGCTTTGCATTGATTGGCTAGTTAGAGACAATTTCCTTCTGTGAGGTTGAGAGTATTAAGGTAGTTGATGTCCAAAGTCCCATCCAGCAAGGAATCTCAGTATTTATGAACTATGAGAACAGAAATCTCATATCTGGTGATTTAATGGGTTTTGTTGTTGTTGTTGCATTTGCACTTCTGCAGATGGAACCCAGGGCCTGGCACAGGCCGAGCAAGCTGTCTACCACTGAGCTCCATCCCCAGCCCCTCTGGTGAGTTAGTGTCACTATACAAAGACATAATGCTCCATTTGCCCTGCAACTTTTTATGCTGTTGCAGTTACAGGGGTTCAGTTGAATTCTTATCCACTTCATCAAGGGAAGTGAACATGAAGTTATTTCTTTTGAAAATCTGGGTTACTGATTTGCAAAGTAGTTAAGTTTGGACTGATGATATTAGAAATTCTGATTGCAAAAATAAGAAATGAAATATTCCTGAAATTATATTCACTTCAGCTACAATGATGGATATTCTTTTTGGAGTTATGTTTTAGCAGTTTAGGCTTATAGCTGAGTTTTTCCACTAATATATATCATAAATATTGTATATATATTAAATACTATGTATACACACAAAAAACTACTCTTTCAGAGAGAGAGAGAGAGAGAGAGAGAGAGAGGTGATAGGCATCAAACCCAGGGCTAGACAAGTGCTTTATCACTGAGTTACCCTCCAGCTCATATGTAGCAGTAAAACTATTGCAAACATTTTGAACAAGTGCAGCATTACAGAAACTGGTAATTTCAAATCCTAGGAAATACTTTTAAAAAATCCTATTCTTTGAAGTGCTATAATAAAATTGTGGAGAAAACAAGATAATATTTCGGCCTTCATCATAAAGTGATTTTTATGATAAATGTGCATATGTTTTAATGCCAGGGGTCTTCGTGTCTGCCCTTTTTGCAGCTGTACTCTACAGTGCCCAGAGCAGTGCCTGACAACACACATTTCCTGGGTGCAGTCATTATAGAAAGATTCTTCTCACAGCTAGGATTTGCTGCAGGTTCTTTCAACAACATTGACCCCTAGAATATTTAAAACAGAATCCAGTGGAACAGAAAAGTATGTTAACCCAGTGTCCTTGGGAACACGTCTCATGTAAAAAGAGATACATTTAGAATATGTGACTACTCAGCCTGTTCTGGGAATGCAGAGGGCACCTATGTCATTGTTCTACTTAGACACGCTGGACCTTCTTGATGTTCATCACCTCAATTTCTAGTTGCCACCATCCCTAGCATTTGAGCACTTCCATCAACAGATCCTCCTCCCCCTTTTAAGGATCTAGGAGCTTTCTGGTTTGGATTACTTTGAAGGTCATCTACAGCAATCTTCCTTGTGACGCCTGGCTCTAACACCCCTAAGCATGTTCAGGCAGACTTGGCTTACCAGGCAGAGAGGAACAAGTGGGCCCACGCTTTGCAATCAGACCTTAGGCTAAAGCTTGGAGGGGTTACTTCACCCTTCTGAGCTCAGGAACAGAGCGATGATGACCCCCTAGCTGCAGGCTTCCCGTGTAGATTATGTTGGTGGCATAGATGAAAACAATGGATAACTCTGGATAAAGCACTCAGGGCTCTGATGACAGGGTAGAGGGTCATTCTGTTTGAAGGGCAGTCTTCTTGTCTTCCAAGTTGAGGCCACTGATTTGTAGCACCCCAGCCACTGGTATTCACTCTGTCCCCAAGCTGCTGTTCCTTAGGCCAGCATGGCAGTGTGCTATACTGCTATTTGATCTATCTGCTTGTCGCACCCTGCCTTTGTCTTTGTAACTTGTCAGGCAGTTCAGTGTCTCCTTTAAGGGCCTCCTTTGTTCCATCTACTCCTCGGCTTGTTCTGGGGCTCAGTGGCTGACAGCCTCTTCCTTGTAGTCTAACTTCCTACTGGCTGTGTCTTCTTTTTGTGGTGCCTTCAGATGTCAGGGACAAAATGCCCATCAGTTTCCCAGATACTCACATGTTCATCAGGCTGGTGCTACCCACCTCCAATTCTAAGAAGTCATCCCTGGGGTGGGAGAGGTCAGAGCAAAGCTGCTGTTCCAATGCCATGGCTTCCTTCATCCTTTAGGTGATGTTGCTGGACCACTTCTCCAGAGAATCAACTTTGGGAAATGTATTCGTCTCTGCAGAATAGAAGAAAAACTTTGCCCATTTAAATAGGAGTCACAAGTTTGCTCTTCAGAGAAACAGTTAAGTTTTAAGAGTGGTCATCTCGGAGTTTGTGCTGTGACCACTCTTTCATTTGAAGATAGGAATTGGAAGTGCCAGAATGAATCAGGCTGATTTTTACAAAAATCTTTGCCCTGTATTGTGTAATGTCTCTACCATACTGCTGGAGTCTGGCCCTGCAGTTAGAATTGGGGAGAAAAAATAAGTCTTAGGGAAAGAATGAGTCTGCTCTACTTCCTGTCTACATGTAAGATAGAAAAAAGATATTCTGACATGTGAGATCAAGATGTGAAAGGGACAGTGGAAAAGTGCAGAGATAATGTAACAATTTTCATGAACCCAGACTCAAACAATCTAGGCTCATATCTAGGCTCTTTATTGCTTACTATTGTTTTATTTTGCATGTTTCTTAACTTTTTTGAGTCTCACACTCTTAAAGTGAGGAAAGAAAAATAGTAGTTCTATCTCACAGGAGAATGTATGGGGCAAACATCACAAGTTCCTGATATAGCGGTCAGTAAACAGTAAGTTCTCAGTAAGTGGCAAAGCAGGCAGACAAAAATAGCCTAGGTAGAAAGGAAGATTGAGCCAAATTTCTTGCTGAACATTTTTGCCTTAAATAGTGTACGAGTGCTTGCCTAGCATGCTCGAAGTTCTGGTTTCAATCCTCAGGACCAGAAAAAAACCCCACCAGAACTGTCTATTCTGAATATTTTATATAGATGAAATCATAAACTATGTGTCTGGCTTCTTTCTCTTAGCATAATATTTTGAAAAATCATGTATCAATATATCATTCCTTTTACTGGCTAAATGGTATTCCATGATATGCATATGCTGTGAGGTGTGATTGAAATATACTGTGAATGTTTAAATTTAACAAATTATTACAGTAATGACAGTAATTGCCATTAATTCCCCTAAAATCTTCCCCCTTGATTTGAACAGACTCACTCCATCCTTCTTGCCATTTTCGGAAGCAGTTCTGGAAGTTCTCTTTCATGAGTGTCTTCCTGAGATGTGATAAAACGTGGTGAATGCTGCTGCCAAGTGCCAGCCAGTGGAAAGACAAGCCGTAAAAAGTAGTATGGGTGTCTTCATCCACCTTCTTCACTGGATCTGGCACCCTGTGATGTCTGCCTCTTCACCAAAGTCAAAATGGCCATGAAAGGTAAACGTTTTGAATTGATTCAGGAAAGCAGGCAGCCATGACAACTCGACTAAAGACATGAAAGAGGACTCCAGAACTGCTTCAGAAAGTGGCAGGAATGATGAGTTAAGTGTGTTGGAAGTGAGAGGGAGGATTCTGGGGAGGATTTGTGACAATGTGCCTTTTACTGCAAACATTTTTAACAATTGAAATACTCATGTATTTTTCAATCTCACAAAGTTTTTGATCTTACAAAACATCTCAATGCAATTTTGATTTCCATTTCCTTAATGGCTAAAATTGTGGAACATTTTAAAAATACTTATTGGTAACTTGTGCTTTTTCCTTTGAGAAATGTTTCTTCAATTCATTTGTTGATTGGGCTATTTGGGTTTTTTTTTTTGAAGTTAAGTTTTTTGAGTTCTTTATATATTTTAGATTTTAATCCCATGTTGGAAGAGTAGCTGGCAAATATTTTATCTCATTCTGTATGTTTTCTTTTCATTGTGCTGATTATTTCCTTTGATATATCCCCCATTTGTTTATTCTTGATATTTCTTATACTATAGAAGTCTTATTCAGGGAGTCTTTGGTTGTGCCTGTAGCTTCAAGTATTTTCTCAGTTTTATTTTCCAGCAACTTCAAAGTTTCCAAAGTTTGTGATTTTACACCAAGGTCTTTGGTCCATTTTGATTTGATTTTAGTATGGAATAAGAGATAAGGATGTAGTTTCAATCTTTTGCATGGAGGCATCCAGTTTTTCCAGCACCATTTGTTAAAGCGGCTATCTTTCCCCAGAGGGGTGTGTGTGTGTGTGTGTGTGTGTGTGTGTGTGTGTGTGTTTTCCCCTTTTGGTGAAAGTCAGATAGCTTTAGGCACGTGGGTTTGTGTTGTGTCTTCTGGTTTATTTATTTGGTCTACATGTCTGTCTTTGTGTCAGTTCCATGCTGGTTTTGTTATGATGGCTCTGTAGTATATTTTGAAATCAGGTACTGTGTGGTACCTCTGACATTGCCATCCTTGTTCAGGATTGCTTTGGCTATTGCATTTTTTGTGTCTTTTCATACACATTTTAGCATATTTTTCTTAGTTTTCTGAAGAATGTCCATGGTATCTTAATGGGAATTGCACTGAATTTGTAGATCACTTTTGTTAATATGGCCATTTTAGCACTATTAATTCTGCTGAACCATGAAACATTTCTTCCAGTGTCAATTTGTTTTTTCAATACTGTATTCTATAATTTTTATTGTAGAAGTCTTTGGCTTGCTTGGGTAGGCTGATTTTTGGTTTTTTTTAAGAAATTGTGAATGGAATTGTTTGCTCTGATTTCTTTCTTAATATATTCATTGCTGGTCAATAGGAAAGCTATTTTTTTTTTTGTATATTGATTTTGTGCCCTGCCACTTTGCTGAATTTGTTTATAGGATCTAAGAGTCCTTTCATAGAGCCTAAAGGGCCTTTAATGTGAAGGATCACATATCCAAATAGGGATAATTTGACTTCTTCCTTCCCTGTTTGTATTTCTTTTACTTGCCTAATTACACCGGCTAAAGTTTAAGTGCTCTATTGGACAGGAGTTGTGAGAGTGGACGCCCATGTCTTCTTCCTGATTTAGAAAAAATGCTTTCAGTTTTTCCCCATTCAGTATGATGTTGGTTGTGGGTTTGTCATATATGGTTTTTAGCAATTTGAGGAAAGACCCTTCTGTACCTGTTTTTTTTCAGGATTTTTTACTATGAAGCGATGTTGAATTTTGTCAAAGCATTTTTCTGCATTTATTGAGATGGTCATGTAGCTTTTATCTGTGAGTCTGTTAGTGTACTCTTTAATATATTTATTAATTTGTGGATGTTGAACCATCTTTGCATCCCAGGGATGAAACCATATTGGTCATGGTGTATGATTTTTAATGTGTGGAGTTATATTTTCAAAATTGATTTGAGGTTTGGTCTGTTCTTGTTTTTCTAGGACATTGAGATATATCATAAAGTTCTTTGTTTGGGATCACTCTTTTTCTAATGTGACCCCTCATAGCTTTAAACTTCCTTAATAACTGCTTTCATCACTTTGTGTTCCACAGATTCTGGTATGTTGTGCTTCCATTATTCTTTTATTCTATGAAGTTTTAAAAGTTCTCCCCTGATTTCTTCAGTGACACATCAATATCTTAGAGACCAGGTTTTGAGGAATTATGAAATTTTGGAGGCATCTTGTTGCCATGTTTTCTCATGATTCTTGTGTTTTTGTGTTGAAGTCTGCAGAACAGTTGGAATGGATATATCTACCACGGTTGTGTGGAGGTCTTTTTAGTAAGTGACTTTTCTCTTTGTGATGTATCCTAGTCTATGGGTGTGTCTCATTGTGAAAGGACCCACTCAACCTGTTCTAAGTACTTGACTCAATCCCTAGGACTGCTTTGCCGGGAGAGATTAATTATATCAACAGTTAAAGAACCAACCATACATCAACATACAATTAAAACTTGTTTCAAATGTTATGTCTTATTTCACTAGCCCAGGAAGAGAAAGGGAGAGTAATAATGTACAATAGGCTATGACAAAAAACACTAATGATAGTATTTATATACAAGAAAACAAGGAAAACAAAGTAGAACTCTATAGACGCAAAAGCAATAACTAACACTCATTTACACTCACACACATATTTTTAAAAAGGCCCAGTATTCTTCTTTGTGGGTATTTATAATGGAGACAATTATTTGCCCTGAACTTCAATATGAGACAGTGCCTGATATAAGGAGTGTCATGGAAATCAACTGTACTCTGTCTTTCACAATGGCCTGCTCTCACCCTGTAGAGTGCACTTCTTTTCCTACTTTTAACTGGCCTATACTTGACTTGCTAGGCAGAGCATGTTTCTTTTCTTTCCTTACCTTTAATAAATGTAAAACTCTGCTACCTTTTATACTTCTCTTGTCCAATTCTTTGATCAGGGCAAAAAAAACCTAGAAAGCATCTCCAGAAGGAGTTCCCAACACTCCAGAACCCCTGTGACAGATGGTTCTCCATAGAGAAATGCTGGGAATTACGGTCACTTGGCTTAACTCAGGTCACTAGGTCCTTTGTCTGCTCAGGCTGTATAACAGTCCAGCAGTAGAATCTGCCTTAGAAGAACTGCTAAGACTCTCTCCTACTGGCCAGCTGAAGGGCAGGTCCCCCCGTCACTGAGCTGCTGTTCAATCTGTGCACGTGTACATTACTATTTTTTTAACTTCATTTATCTTTCTAAAGCAATATTTCTGGGGTTTTGCCTGGTTGCTTCCTCATTCAAGTATCAATCTAGTGATTTCTGATGGTTCCCCTAGCTCCTCATAGATCTGTGTACTTGTTGGTTTGGGCAAATATGCTGGAGTAGCTTGTGAGAGCTGCCCCCCATGATCCCCCCCAGGAAATATTGTTGGGAAGATTCATCTGACGCTGGTGAAAAAAGGTTGCAAGCCAAACACCTTTGCATCAGATCTTTGACTACATCAGAGGAATTTGTAAGATTCTCAGAATTATGGCACGCTAAAACAAAAAAGGCTTAATTTTTCCAGTGTTGTTATGTTATGAAGTGAATAACAGTTCCACCAAACCTGGCCCCTCACTGAATTTTCTATCCTAGACCATGTCACAAGAGCCATTAGTGTATGAAAAAGCTTGGGTTCATTTATAATGAGCACCATGTAGGCTTTGAAAATAGGAGAAGGCTTTTTGCAGGAAGAATTCTTCACTCCTAAGGTCACCTTCCGTATAAATTTGCTACAAGGCTTAAATGACATAATGCCTGTGAAAGCAGCTAGCACTTTTCTAGGAAAAAATAAGTGTTCGTTAAAGTGTTATCATATAAGCCTAGCCAATAAAGCAGTTCCCACAGTTGATCAAATCAAGGAGCAGACCTAGGTATGACCTATTTGGGCCAAAGTTTATAATTTTTTATTATATTCATCATCATCATTAATAGCGTTATTGAGATATAATTGACATGCTGTAAGCTGTACATATTTAAAGTGTACAAGTTGATAAGATTTAACATATGTATACATCCAGGAAATCATCACTGTAATAAAGAGAGTGAACATTCCCTTCACACCCAATATTCCCTGTGCCTCTTGGTAATCCCTCACCCCCACTCCCCCCAGTTACCGTTGCTAAGTAGCCACTACCTGCTTTCTGTCACTATAGATTCATTTGCATTTTCTAGACTATTATGCAAATGAAATCATTCAGTATGTACAATTTTTGGTCCTGCTTTTTTCACTCAGCATAATTATTTTGAGAGTCATCCATATGGAGCATATCAATAGTTTGTTCATTTTCATTGCTGAGTATTATTGTATGCTGATTGTATGACCATAACACAATTTGTTTATCCATTCAGCTGTCAGTGGACATCTGTAAAGCTTTCAGTTTTGGACTATCACAAATATAGCTGTTATGAACATTTGTGTACAAGCCCTTGTGTGAACATGTGCTTTCATTTTTCTTAGATAAATACCTAGGAGTGGGATGACTAAATCACATTATAGATGTTTGTTTCCAACTTTTTTAGAAAACTGTCAAACTGTTCTTCTACATACTTGTGCCATTTCATAGTCTCACAGCTGTGCGGGAGAGCCTCAAAATGATCCGTCTTTTGTATTTTAGCCGTCCTAATGACTGCGGAGTTATATGACATTTTGGGTTTAATTTACATTTCTTCAATGGTGAATGACTTTGAGCATCTCTTCATGTGCTTGATAAGTATCCATATGTCTGCCTCAGTGAAGTGTCTTCATTTTCTTCACCAGTATTATATATTTTTATTTTGTAAATGAATTTTCTTGGTACATTGTAGGTATACAATATGACATTCATCATTGGAAATTTGCATCATTATATAATCTCTCTTGGTTCTTATTTTTTCCCCAATACCCTGCCCTCCCTTCAACCCCTCCACCCCTCCCTATTTACAAAGACTTTGTTTCCATTTTTTAATTTTCTTATATTAATTCCATTCCCTTCTTTCCTTTCCCA
>NW_004624883.1:2764193-2790407 GCF_000247695.1 Heterocephalus glaber
AAAAATCAGACCCCCCCAAATTCAAAGACCCAATTCAAAAATGGGCATCTGAAATGAACAGACATTTTTCAGACAAAGAATAAAAGCAGCAAATAAACATACGAAAAAATGCTACACATCACTAGTCATTCGAGAGATGCAGATGAAAACAACACTCAGATTCTACCTCACCTCAGAAAGAATGGCTGCTATCAAGAATTCAAACAATAACAAATGCTACTGGGGGGGTGGGGAGTAAGGAACCCTTCTCCATTGTTGGTGGGAGTGAAGACTGGTGCAACCACTGTGGAAAATCAGTGTGGAGATACCTCAAAAATCTAGGACTAGAGGTCCTTTTTGACCCAGCTATTCCCCTGCTGGCTATCTTCCCAAAATAATTTAAAGAATTATACCACAGCGATATATTTCCACCCATGTTTATAGCAGCACAGTTTGTAATAGCTAAAGCTTGGAGACAGCCCAAGTGCCCATCAACTGGAAACTGGATAAAGATGTGGGTTTTTTTTTTTATAAAATGTAGTACTACTTAGCCATAAAGAATGAGAAACTAGTCATTTATAGCTAAATGGATGCATATCGAGGCCATAAGTGAAATAAAGAGGGCACATATGTGTAAATACCGAATAGTTTCTCTAGTGTGAGAAACTGAAAGTGTAAATAAAGGTTAAAATGATTAAAATGAATAATTGATGAATTTGAAATAGCAAGACAGATCCAAAGGTGTAGGGGTGTTGGGAGGGGAAGGAGAAAGGAAAGAAGGGAAACGAAAAATTATGAGAAAAGGAAAAAAATGGAAATGAAATCCATGTAAATAGGGAAGGGTGGAGGGGGTAAAGGGCACACAGGTAATGGGGAAAAAATAAGAACCAAGATACATCACGTACAGGTACAAGCTCCCAATGATAAATGTAAATGTATTGTATACCTAAAATGTACCAATAAAAGAACTTAATAATAATAAAAAAAAACGAAGAGGGGAACCTAAAATATTGATGCAATTCATCCTAGGTGATGCAAAGAAAACTAATCCAAGAATAGTAATTGGAATAATTGCCAAATAAAAAAAAGAACAAATGGCATAAAGTATTTATAGAAAAAATAGCAGAAAACTTCCCAAATATATGGCAAGAAATTGGCACACAGAAAAATGAGCCATATAGAAATTCAAATAGCTACAATCAAAAGAGAACCTCTCTAAATAATATGATTCTCAATGAACCAGAAGTCCAAAACAGGGATAAAATCTTAAAAGCAGTTAGAGAAAAGGAGTGAATCACTTATTCAGGCAAATCCATTAGCAAAAGTGGCAGACTTCTCAACACAAACTTTAAGGGCCAAGAGGGCTTGGAGTGAAGGGTTTCAAGCCCTGAAACAGAAATTTCTAACCCCAAATTATATATCCTGCAAAACGTTTCTTCACAACTGATGGAGAAATAAGATACTTCCATGAAAGGAGCACTGTAAAAATTTATGACCATGAAACCAGCATTACAAAAATTCTTAAGGATATCCTAGAAAGGACAATGAAACCAATCAATGCCAATAAGTCAAATAGAATGAATCCACCTGGCAGGATGAGCAGCTAAGCAGAAGGGAAAAAACACAAGGAAATCAGCAACAGAAAACTAATGCAATGACAGGAAGACGTCAATTCCTTTCAGTAATAACTCTCAATGGGAACAGTTTCAATTCCCTAATCAAAAGACATAGGTTAGCAGAATGTATCAAGAAAGAAGACCCAAGGATATGTAGTATAAAATAAATACATTTAATTCAAAAGTAAATTCACGGATTAGAAATCAAATGATGGAAAACAACATTCTATGCAATGGGAACCTGAAAAAAAGCAGCAGTAGCTATCTTAATTTTAGTAAAAGTGGATTTCAAACAACACTGACCAGAAGAGACAAAAAAAGGCCACCACATACTGGTGAAAGGAGTAGTTCAAGAGGGTGAGATAAGAAGTATAAATATATATACACCAAAACCTGGTGCACCCTATTTCATAAAACAAACAGTGGTAGACATAAAAACATTAGATAAACACCAATACAATTATAGCCTGGCACCTCAAGGCCCTATGGTCAGAAATAAACAAACTAGACAAAAACAAAATCGAGAAAGAAACATCAGAGTTGAAGAAAACTTTCAAACACATGGTCTTAATAGATATCTGCAGAGTTTCACAACACCTACAGAATACACATTCATCTTAATATCACATGGGCCTCTATCCAATACACATAATGTTCTAGTACATAAAGCATGCTTAAATAAATGCAAAAGAATGAAAATTATTCTGTGCATATTATCAGATCTTAGTATAATGGAACTAGAAATCAATGGAATAGGAAACTAAAGAAAGTTTACAAACATACAGAAGTTAAACAGTATCATTTTAATAATCAGTGGGTCACGCAAGAAATCAAGCAAGAAATTAGGCAATTTGTAGAATCAGACAATAATGCCAGTACAACATACTGGACCACCTGGGACACAATGAAAGCAGTCTGAAGAGGGAAGTTTAAAGTGATGAATGCCCTCATCAGAAAAACAGAGCAAGCACAAATCAATAACCTAATGATACCACTCAAAATCCTAGAAAAACAAGAACAATCCAAATGCAAAGGTAGTATGGGGAAGGAAATTGTGAAGATCAGAGCAGAAATTAATAAGATTGAGACAGAAAAATAAAAAGAATCAATGAATCAAAGAGTTGGTTCTTTGAGAGAATAAACAGAGTTGACAAAACCCTACCCAATCTTACCAAAAGAGGAAAGAAAAGACCCAACTCTGCAATTATAAATGGAAAAGGAGAACTCACAATGGATTCTGCTGAAACCCTGAATATCATTGTTACATACTATGAGAATCTGTCTTCTCATAAAATTGACAAAAAATATGTGTATATTCCTAGATATGTAAACTACAAAAGCTGAACCAAGGAGATATAAAAATTCTGAATAGTACGATATCAACCTTTGAAATAAAAGAAGTAATAAAAAGCACTACTTCCGGGGATGTAGCTCAGTGACTCCATACCTGCCTGGCAAGTGCAAGGTCCTGAGTTTGATTCCAGGTACTGGAAAAAAAAATAAAAAAGTACTACCAACTGAGAAAAGCCCAGGTACTGATGGATTCACTACTGAATTCTACAAGAACATTAGAGAGATCTAATGCCAACTCCTCAAACTCTAATAAAATTGAAAGGGAAGCCAAACTCTCAAAGTCATTCTGGAAGCAAGCATTAACCTGATCCTCAAAGCAGAAAAGGACACGACCAAAAGAGAGAAGATACAAGCCAATCTTGTATTGCAAGATGCAAAAGCCTTCAATAAGTACTGGCAAACAGAATGCAAGAAATCATCAAAAAGATCATATATCATGACCAAGCAGGATTCATTCCAGGGAAATAGGGCTATTTCAACATGTGCAGATCAATAAATGTAATACATCACATAAACACATGCATTGATGAAAATCGCATGATCTTACCAACACACCCAGAGAAAACAGTTAACAAAATCCAATATCCGTTCATGGTAAAAACCTTGAAGAAAATAGGCATAGAAGAAACTTATCTCAATCTGATAAAAGTCACCCATGACAAACCAATGGGCAACACCATAATACATGGGGGAAGCTGAGAGCTGTCCCCCTGAACTCAGAAACAAGACAAGGATGTCCACTGTTACCACTCCTGCTCAGTACAGTTCTCAAAATATTAGCCAGAATAATCAGAGAAGTCAAATAATTGAACAAGATCTGCATACGGAAGGAAGAAGTTCAATTGTCATTATTTGCAGATGACATGATTCTCTATGTAGAACACCCCCAAATCTCCTCCATAAGTCTCCTAGAATTAGTAACCAAATTAGGAGCATGGCAGGATACTAAGTCAGCACATAGAAATCAATAGCATTTCTGTATATTAATAACAAACTCACCAAGGAAGAAATTATTCAGATAATACTTTTTAAGAAATGGATTTAGCTCAGTGGTTCCACCGCCTGCCTTGCAAGGGGAAGGACCCAAATTCGATCCCCGGTACCAAAAAAAAAAAAAAAAAGAATTAACTTAAACAAGAAAGTGAAAGATCTCTACAATGAAAACTGCAGTAGTCTTTTAAAAAAGAGGTCAAAGAGGATATCAGAAAATGGATAAAATAAGAACCAAGATGCATTATGTAAAGGTACAATTCCCAATGAGAAATGTAATTGTGTTGTATACCTACAATGTACCAATAAAAGAATTTAATAAAGTAAAAAAAAAAAAGAAAGAAAATGGAAAGCTATCCCAGGTTCCTGGATAGGTAGAATAAAGATAGCCAAAATGGCTCTAATTCCAAAACTGTTATACAGATTGAATGTAGTCCCTTTAAAAATACCTATAGCATTCCTCACAAAGAACTTGAGAAAACAACCCTGAAATTCACATGGAACTAGAAGAGCAAAACCAATCCCAGGCAACAAGAGCAAGGCAGCAGATATCACAGTGCCAGTCTTTAAGTTATACTACAAAGCTACAGTGATAAAAATAGCATGGTACTAGCTAACAAAACAAACCAAACAAAACAAAAACAAAACAAACAACCCTGACTAATTGGTACAGACTAATTGGTACAGCAACAACTCTGGACACACTTAGCCAGCTTATTTTTTACAAGGCCACCAAATAATTTTGCTGGAGGAAAGGCAGCCTTTGTAACAAATGGTGCTGGGAAATCTGGCTATTCACATGCCAAGGATTGAATCTTGACCCATATTATCACCATGCATTAAAAAATCAAATTCAAACAACGTTGTAAATATTAAAACAGAAACTGTTAATCTGCTCGAGGCTAAAATAAGCAAAACATGGGAGGACATAGAGGTAGATAATGACTTTCTGAACACAACCTCAGTTACACAAAAAAAAATAATACCAAGAATCAACAAATGGAACCATGTCAAGCTAAAAAACTTCTGCACAGCAAAGGAATCCACCAACAGAGTGAAAGAGACAACCTTTTTGCCAGCCACTCCTCAGACAATGAACTAATATCTAGACTACAAAAAACTACTCAAAAAGTTAGGCCTCCAAAATTTATAGACCCAATGAAAAACTAGGCCCCTGAAGGCAATAGACACTTCTCAGGTGAAAAAGTACAACTGGCCAATTAATACCTTTAAAAAAATGTTCAGCATCACTGCCCATGTAAGAAATGCAATCTAAAACAATTGTCACTCCAGGAAGAATGGCTGTCTTCAAAAGATCAAATAAAAATGGAAATGATGTCTATGTAGGTAGGGAAGGGTGGAGGGGGTGAAGGGCACACAGGTAATGGGGAAAAAATAAGAATCAAGATACATCATGTACAGGTACAGGCACCCAGTGATAAATGTAAATGAATTGTATACCTAAAATGTACCAATAAAAGAACTTAAGGAAAAAAAATAGCAAATGCTGGCAAGTGTGCAAAGAAAAAAGAACCCTTTACCATTGTTGGTGAGAGTGTGAACCAGTACAGTCACTGTGGAAATAGGTATGGAGATGACTTCAAACACTAAGAGTAGAAATTACATTTGATGCAGATGTTTCCCTTCTAAGTATCTTCCCTAAATAATTAAAGACATCACATCACAGTGAGCCATGCATACCCATGTTTATAGCAGCACAAGTCACAGCAGCTAAACGTTGGAAACAGCCTATATGTCCACCAACAGATGAATGGGGAAAGAAAGTGTGGTATATAGACACAATAGAGGGCTACTCTGCCATAAAGAAGGATAAACTTGAATCATTGATATGAAAATGGGTGCAAATTGAGACCATACTGCTAAGTGAAGTAAATGAGACACACAAGCTTAAATATTGCATGGTTTCTTTTAGATGAGAAACCAAAAATATAAAGAGCACCCAGTCACTGTGAGGACTGTGATCATTACATACTAAAACATATATATATATATGCATGCACACACATTTATATTTGTATTTATATTTCTGAGAAAATGGATCAAAGAGATGCTTGGAGTGGGATGAAAAAGAGGAGAAGGGATAAAAAAGAATTAAGCTATGTCACATACATGTACCAACTCTCCCCAATGAACGTGATCATTATGTATTACAACAAAACCCTTTCAGTGCTCACCCAAGGTCCTCACCTTGATTGCTGGCAGGTCCTGGCCTCTGCTGACCAGCCGTGGCTCCTCTGCTGACCTGGTGACACACTGCACACCAAGGTGTGGCCTCCCTGAGCTCAAGTAGACAGAAATGAGATGCAGCACTTCCGCACAACCCTGCCTGGGCTTTCCCCAGGCTTTGGATAGAAGGACGAGGTTCTGGAAGCCCTCCTTTGCCTGGCGCGTGCCCAGAGAGCCACATTTCCCCTCTGCTGACCTGCACGTGTGCCTCGCAATCCAAGGACACTGGACTTCCTGTCACCCCAGAGGTGGAGCCCAACAGGAGGTGACTGTGTGAGGCCCCCACTGTTCTGGGTGCGTGGTCCCCTCTCTGCTCACCCAGGGCCCTCAACTGTTCCCTTTGCCTTGAACCCTAAGTGTGCCTGGATCCTCTCTGTTCCCCTCCCCTGAACCAAGGAACTCAGAGAAAGGTCCTCACTTAACTCTGACCTGACTACTCTGCAGTCTGTGGACATCACCTCTGGGGACGTGTCAGCATGAGCAGAAAATGATTCTCTAGGTCCCTTCCATCCTCCTGGGGTTTGTATCCTTGCTTCCTGGTGGATCCTGGACTCCACTGGCTCTGAACCTCAGTCTCTTCACTCCAGACCAAGGACCTGACGCCCAGAGTCCCATGAGGCTGAAGAGGAGACCCTTCTTTGATTATGGGATATCTAAGGCTACTACACATTATTCTTATACTGTCCTATTTCTAGTGTATTCTTTATACTTTGTCAAAATAGTGATTGTTTACAAGACAGTCCTTACCCACTGGGGTGGGTTCAGGTGGTTGTTAGCATAGTCTCTAAAGCAATCATAATACCTCCATTTTCCTGCTGTCCTAATTTTTTCCCTGGGCCATTGGCACCTCTCGGATGAGGTGCTGCCTCAGACTGTGTAGAGCTAGGAGTTTTAAAACTTTCCTCCAACTCATGCTGTCTTGGGTCACCTGTGCCGGTCTCAGTCCCCTACCACTGCCCTGCCCCTACCCAAACACAAGTGCCACTTTAACTGTCTTCACTGTCCCCTAGGGCCTCCTTAGGTTTGATGTTTACATTTATTTTGATTATGTGTGTTTGGCAGCCCTTCCCCCACTCTCACTCTCACTGTCTCTCCCCTCTTGTTTTCTAGGGTAAATTCAGGATCCAAAAGATAGTAGTTCACACTTGTTTGTCATTTTTGCTGCTAAAAGCAATGTAAGGAAATTTACAGTTTTTCATTATTCGGCTCCTCATCAATAAATACGATATATCAGATTTATATCAGAATTCTTTGACCTGAAAATGCATATAGAGATTTAGAATTATCTCTATCAAGACCTCAGACATTTGATAGGCTTCCTTTACATATTTCTAGATTTTATCATCTATAATCTAAAACTTTAAATTTCAAAATGGTTTCGTAAACTTCAGTTGTTCTTCAAAAACAGTTACATCAAATGTACAATACTGATTATTAGAGATTGGGAAGGGTATATAGGGAAATGAATGAAGCATGGGTGGGTTTCATTAGGGTGCTCTGTAGCCATGTTTTACAATATCACACTAGAATATTAATGTGTATAATTTATACATGTTAACGGAAAATAAAATGAAAATCCTTAAGGTAAATGAAGAAATGCTGTGTGAGCTCTCAGCCTGTTGGCCTGCTCTACAGATTTCAAGTGTGCTACATGACACAATCACATGATCTGACTCTCTAAAATAGCACTCTACCAATTTTTATTTCTTTCTGTAACATGGTAATGTTATGGTTTAGATCTAAAATATCTCCCAATTGTCTCACATTTGGAGGGGGTACTAGTTAGAAGAGGGGTGTCACTTGGGTATATGTGGAGGCTGTGTTCTCATCCCTGGCTCACCCATGGTCTCTTGATTTCTTCACAGCCATGGCATGACCACCTTACTTAGTCATGCAATTATGCCATTCCAGTTCTGTCTTTGAGTAGGATTAAAATGGACTGAATTAACTGAATTTGTGAGCCAAAATAAACTGCTTCTCCGGTAAGTAGAAAGTGTTCAGCATATAGTTACAGTGATAGAAAAATTAGTAATATAAAAAAATGGTGTCAGGACTAGGGCCATTTCTGTGACTGAACTTGATTATGGGGTCAAAAAGCTTTGGATGTTGTTTACAGGGGGAATATGGCAAGGTTTGGAGGTGCATCTGAGAGAAGCCCTAGAATGTTGTGAGCAGTGCTTGATGTGCAAACCTGGTAAGAACTCAGAAAAAGAAAGCTCATAGTAATGTGGAAATTATGGGTCAGGCTCCAGAGGTTTCAGTTATGTACAAGGGCCAGATTGGCAGTTGTACTAGATGCTATATGAATTAATCTCTGGCACAAAGTGTGTCTGCAGTTTGTCAATGTCCTGAAGTTTTGTGGGAGACTAAGAGTATTGAAGGTAGATAGTTTGGCGGTGGTAATAAAAGGCCAGCCAATGTTCAGGTTGCATCACATTTATTACCGAATGCCAATAGGAAAATGTACAGTGAGTTTCATGAGGCAATGGCAGAACTGATTGATTCAGAAGCTCTAGTGTTTCACCAGAAAGAGGCCTTTACAACCTTGGAGCAAGAGAGGTAATATTTGAGAAAGATTAGAATTAAAAAGAAATCATTTACTTTGAACAGGACCAAGAAGAAAAATGCCTTAAGGACATAAAAGAAATCACCAAATCTCCATTCATTATAGGATCAGGGCTCTAAAACTAAATATTTCAATTGAGTAGAGAGTCCTTGGGACTCCTTCTCATTCAAAGCTGACTAGGGAAATGTATCCCTGAATTCAGCCATCCAGATCCTCAGTGGCCACTGCAGCCATGTGTGAAGGGGGCCTGGCTTCTGCCCAAAATAATGAAGAACGATGTTGTTATTTACATGGTGCTGGCTTTTGAGGCATGCAGAATGTCAAAGGTATGGAGGCAGAGAGGCTTCCACCCAAATTTCAGAGAAATGTGTAACAGGGTCACAGTCCTTGGCAAGAGCTCATGAGAGGGTGGCATATGAAGCTGTGGGAGTGAAATGAAATTTGCTATGAGCACCCCAGGGAGTTGGAGTTGCCAAGTACATGGATTTTCATTTGAAGGAAACCACAAGCACAGAGTGGATCCAGCCCAAGAGAAAGGCCAAATGAGCTGCAACTGGAATGTTCATAGGGAAATGTCTATCCAAGCAGTTTGGACTCACCTCTCACCACACCATACCTGGCTGCTGGACATGGATCAATGTGACCTGATATATGTCCTGTTGACTTTAATCCAATTGCATTTTATCCCCCATTCCTCCCTTTTACACTGGAAATGCTTACCCTGTGTTCTTGTATATTGGGAGTATCCTACTTTTACAGCCCTGAGTTTGCCTGGAATCTCAAGGGGAGATTTGAAATTGTATACAATAATTGAACTATTATTTGGCCAATCGTAGAAATGGACTAACGGCTATTGAATAAAGTCATGCACATGAGCCTCTTAGGGTGTGTGTGGGGGGAGTGGTATGGTTTGCATGTACAATTTTTCCTAAAATATTGATGTTTGGTGCCCTGTCTCTCTCTCTCCTGGCTACCATGGTATGAGAAGCATTTCTCCTCCACAGTCTTCTGCCATGCTTTTTTGCTATGGAGCCAACAAGACACACACTTAATCCTCTGAAAACTGTGAGCCAAAATATACCTCTCCTCTTTTGACTTACAATTGATTGGTATTTTCTCTCAGCCACAGCAAATCTAAGGAAGAAATAGAAATATTGGGCTGGGGATTTAGCTCAGTGATGCCATGCCTGCTTGGCAAGTGCAAGGTCATGAGTTTGATTCCTAGTATAAAAAAAAGAAATAGAAATATCTAAATCATGGAATATAGATATTGATAGATATAGATAGATTGTGATTTACTTTTTGCATATGGATGTTCAATTTTTTCAGAACCAGTGTTTATGAGACAGTCCCTTCTCTCCTTAATCCTCATTATCCACTTGTGGTCACTTATTGTGCTGGGCAGGGTTTAGAAAACAAGGTCAGAAGGCCTCTGTTACATGCACACACACACACACACACACACACACACACACACACACACACAAGGCTCTGACCTTTGAAATGGAAAGAAAACAACCAGTAACTGGAATGGTCATTGAACCACACAGGACAAGAACACAAGGAGAATTAGTGGGAGGACCCTTTCTCAGACCTGGTCCACACCCAAGGTGAGTAGACCCACACAAGCCCTTCCTCTCCTTTCCCTGGATCTTCCTCCTTTTAAGGCTTCTCCCATGGCCTCAGACCCCTCAAGTGAAGTCCCTGTTCCCAACCCTCCTCCACCATCTTCCCCCAAGCCAGTGACCTTCTGTGATCACATTTGTCTTGTCAGATGCCCAACAGAATAGCAAAGTTTCAACAACTTCTATAAGGGGGTCTGGGAAAAACAACCTTCTCCACAGCATCCACCTGTTTCTGCAAACCCAGGGTCAGCACAGCTCTGCTATTTCTACCAGCATGAATAAGAAATGCTATCAGCATGAGACACAGCAGGATTAAGAGAGCATGGGCAACTCTATGACCTGAAGTGAAGACTTGGGTTAACTGGGACATGAGTGAGACCAGAGAACTCAGGACTGACCCAGGAACCTGCAGAGAAATAATCCACATTGTAGACACTGAATTTTATTTGAATTTGTACAGAAGTGTGATGAGAATAAAACCAACCTGGTCGGATGAGATGTGTGGGAATGGGGAGGAAAGGAAGAAGTGGGTGAGTGATAAGGAACAGAGGTGGGTCCTGTAGGTTGGGGTTCAGAGCCATAGGTCCTTGATAGGCAGATGTAGGAGATAAGCCCTTATCTCAGGCAAGTTCTCCCTGAACATTTGGTCCCACAGGCAAAGAGGATGCTGTCTCTCTGCGCCAGTGCACTGATTTCTACCTGGCTGGGGACAGGTGTTGTATGTGGGATGGCAGTGTCTCTCCCAGGAACAGCACAGCCTGTCATTTCCGCCATGCCTACCTCATGGTGGATTTGATCCTGGACTTCATTCTATCCCATCAATGTTTTTCTAGAGCTGACTCACTGTCTTGATTATTGTTAGTTCCCAATCCTTGAAATGAAGTGGGGCAACTCCTCCAACTTTGTTTCATCTTTTTAACAGTTGTTTTTGGCTGTTTTAGGGCCTTTGCATGTCTATATGAGTGTTAGAATAATCTCCCCATTTTCTGTTTAAAATATTTCTGGGATTTTGATTTAGTTGGGTTGAACCTATCAAGGTATTTGGGAAGAGCTGACTTTGTAACATTATTCAAATGTGTCTGTAACAAACAAGACTTATATTCCAATTAATTTTGATCTCCATCATTGTGTCTTATCAATATATTGTATTTCTTAGTGCAGAGATTTTCTACATCTTTGTCAGATTTATCCCTTTAATTAATTTTCTAATATTCTTTTAACTTCTACTACTTTATGCTCATTTTCAGTTGCTTACTTACAATGTAAAAATGCAGTATAATGATCTAGTATCCGGTGACACTGCTAACCTCAATTCTTTGTTCTAGAAGCATTTCCTTAATGTATAGAAATGGTATTTATGAATTTCCTTATTCTTTATAAATATGAAGTTTTATTTCTCCTTTTCCAATCTGGAGTTCATTATAAAAAGGACATGATTATAGGACATGAACATAAGGGCAATGTTGAATAATTCCTTGAACCCCAACCTGCATTGTGAATTTTTCAGTCCTAGGTTGTATATTAGTCAAGCTACCATGGAAACCAGGTTCCTCAAAAGGATTCCCATAGGCAAAGATCCCCCATAACTTCTGCACACAAATACCTGCCCCATCCCTCCTAAGCTGTACAACCACGCCTGGGTACCACACCTACTGGGACAAGCAGGCCCTGCAGATTGTGAAAAAGGCTAAGACACCCGTTAGAACACATTTATTCACTGAAGTCTTGATAGGCTGAAGCAAGCGATTTCACGAACAATCACACAAAACTAGTGGAAAGTAAGAAAACACTAGAAAGAGGAAGTGAGATAGAAACATTCCCTGCTGGTAGCCAACAAGTGAATTGAGAACATGCTGCATAGCCATAGTTAAAGATAGGAACTGGGATGATCCTCATCTCCACATAGACTTAGACATGGCCACGTTGGTATGGAGGGACTGAAGTTATCCTACACACACCTAGGGGATGGTGGTAGGGAGAACACAGAATGTGGCACTGAATCGTGTGTCTATGCAAAGTGTGGAAGAAACACTGTCTCCTCGTCATGCCATCCACCAACAAAAGGCTGGTGTGATGAGAAGGGTTAGTAGGTCAGTTTGGAAGGCTACGTAGGACTGCTTAGAGAATCCCCCCTTTCTTCAACCAGACCAGCCTCGCCTCCTGAGCAGCCCCCATTTCCCTGTGGACCAGCCTAGCTGCTGCTCTGTGATGTATTAGCCCCTCCCCCAGGACTAGACTGGCAGAGGGTGTGGCTTGATGACACAACAAAGCCCACAGGGTGGCCACTCATTTGCCTGGGAGGAGTGTGTAAAGAGAGCTCAGTAGGCCTCTGTTAGACCCCAGGGAGGCTCATATGCTTGAGGGATGGAAGGAAAATCACCAGTAACTGCAATGGAAGTTGACCCACTAAGCCCAAGAACACAAGGGAGGAAGAGGAAGGCCCCGTCTTCAAACCCGGTGCAAACACAAGTGAGTAGATCCACACAAGCACCTCTGTTCTTCCCCTGGCTCCTCCCCCTAGGGCTCCTTCCCTAGTCTCAGACCGCTCTCTTCTCCTGAGGCCCCTTCTCCCACCCCTTGTCCACATTCTTCCTCAGCCAGTGCCCTTTTGTGATCACCATGTGTCATTTCACATCCCCAGAAGAATAAGGAAGTGTCAAAGATCCCTACTCGTGGTCTGAGGACAAAAGCCTCCCCCAGAGCTCCCACCCTTTCTAGCAAAGCTAAGGAAAGGAGCCTGCCAACAAGTTCCAGCCATTGCCAGCATCTGAAGGGGAAACACAGTCAAGATTATCCACAGCAGAACCAGCCGAGTGTGGTGAAGTCCTCCCCCTCATGTGAAGACATGGTCATCGAGTAACCTGAGTGAGGCCAGAGACCTTAGAACTATCCTGCAGTCTCCACAGGTCAGGCCCCTGGGAAATGGTCAACCTTGTAGACAGCAGCGAATCTCATCCCAGCTGGCACATAAGTGTGATGAAAATGAAACCAACAACAGGAGATGTCTGTGTGCCTCTTCTTTGATGGTATAAGGGCAGGAAGGGAAGAGGTGTGTGTGTCAGAAGGGAGAGAGGAAGGAACTGCGGGGCGGTGGTTCTGAGTGATGGGTCCTCCGGGAGCCAGATGTGGCGATATAATCTCCTCTGGCCTGATTCCTGGACACAAATTTCTCCATTAAATTTTGTACCTGGGCAAAAAGAGGATGCTGTTTCTCTGTGTGTGTGTGCAGTGTCTGGTACCTAGCTAGTAAGAGAAGGTAGACTGGGGTGAAGGAGCCCCGCCCGTGGAGAGCACAAACTCTCATTCCCTCCCCACCCACCTCATCCTGGTGTTCCTTGTTCCCAATCTCAGGATGTAAGCAACGCAAGGCCTTCACAGTAACAAAACTTTCCTACCAAAGATCCCCCAAAGTACTCTGAAGCAGTGAAATGACAATTTTGGACCTCACAAATCTAACACCGTTTGGCTACTTTTTCAAAATGCAGTAGTTGGGTAGGGGTGGGGCTGTGTGAGTGATTCATGCTTGGTGTGTCTAATAAAGGGGACAGTGCTTGTCCACAAGTGTCGTCACTGCAGTTTTATTTTAGGCAATTGTGTATTTAAGCGCAGTTGTAAGACATCACACGGTTAGGTCCTGTGCAACCTTCAGTCCCACCCTCAGTGGTAAAATACTGAAATCTCACTACGGTCCACTTGCTCAAATGGATATTGACACGGATGCTGCCAAGATGTCTAATGCTTCCGTCCGCATAGGGATCCCTCCTGATTCCTTGTAGAGACACAGCACTTCCTTCACACCCACACCCTCCTCATCCCAGGAGACCACTGGTCTGCTATTCATTTATATAATTTGGTCCCTTCAGCGATGTTATCAAATGGATTCACAAGGAGAGGTACGGTTTGGTGTTGCTTGCTTTAACATGACATAGTTGCCTGGAGATCCTTCCTGTTCTGTATGTCTATGAAGAGTCCATTCCTCCGCAATGCTGAGTGTTGTTCCAAGAGATGGATGTGGCAAGGATTTTGTTTCTTTTTTAACCATTATTCCATCTAAGGACATCTAGGCTGTTTGCTTCCCGTGCCTCACTGTTATAAGGGAAGCTGAGCCAAATATGCTCACACTGATTTAGGGTGAACAAACATCGTTGGTTCTCTGGGATAAAGGCAGAATGCCTGTTATGCTGGGTTGTACGGTGACTGCAGGTTTTATTGTATTTTAATTACTAGCCATGATTATTAGAGGAAATTTAGAAGTACAGAAAATTGAGCAAGTAGTGTAGAGTTCCTCTATACCCCAGTATTCCTCCACAATGTTTTCCATGTAATTAACATCTTGCATAACTCTGCTATACTTTTTTTACAATTTATCATTACCTCCAATTTTATCCCATTAATGAAAGTAGCCAATATCAATACTGACACAGTATTTTTAACTAACATGTACTGTTTACATTAATTCATGCTTTGTGTTGTGTGGTTGATTCTGTGGGTTTTGAGAAATGCATAACACTGTGTATTCACCACCACAATATCACATAAAATAGTTGTTATTCCTTCAAATGCCCTGTACTCATGCTATGCATCCCTCTTTTGCTGCTGCCAAAATCATCCACTGGGCTTTTTCTGCTCTACAGTTTCCCTTTTTCAGGATGTTAGTTGATATCACAGTACGTAGTCCATTTAGACTAAAGACCAACCCTAACCCTAATGCTAACCCTAACCCTTACTGGACAGTGGGCAATGGTGGGCCATGTGCCACAGTTGCTTGAGATAGAGAATCAATCTCACTTGCATAGTATTGTAAAAATATTAGCAGGAAGGTTCTTCTTATTCACTCACCAGCTCTTGTGTGTACTGCTCTTCACTGTAACCTCTGATCTTAGCAGGCTGAGAATTTCCTCCTGTCTTCGGACTCATGGCCAGTCTGCTACCTGTGAGCTGTTCCTACAGTGCACACAACTGTCCTTTGGCATACTGCTAAAGCAGAACTTCCCTGTGAGGAGTGACACACACCAGAGACTTGGGAAGGAAGATGTTTTTCATACTTAGTTTGAGATCTACAAAGAAGCACTTCCCACCTATTGAGAGTACTTCAGGGTTAGAGGAATTCAGCCACAGCAGATGTTTTTCTTTTCTCCACTGTGGTGAGCAAGGCCCTGCCTCACCTACAGCTTCTCAGGGAGCTTTGGGTTTGCCAACCCACATAAGCACACGCACCTGCACATGTGTGCAGTGGACCTTTCCTAGTAACTCATTCCATGAAAACCCTACAAAAATGTCCAAATGGTCTCAAAAACTGTCCTAATTTAACCTGCCAGGACAAGGAGTAGATTACACTGCATGTCCAACTCCTTATCACCTGTTTGGGAAAGCTTCAGAGTGTGTTATTTTGCTTCTCAGGCACATAACGCAGGGACTAAGCCTCATAGTCCAAGGATAACTTTTATGTCAAAAGATCTGTTGCTATTGGAGGGTTTCCATGGTGAGCAAAGTGACAGCCAGGGCTTTTCCATGCCGTGGGTGAGGGCAGGTGACTCTGGGCAGTTCCCAGGGAGTAGGGGGCACCCATTGCCTGCTCATTTTACTTTCTTAATTCAGGCCAGGGCTCAGTGCCTTTAACTCAGGATCTTTCTACAACCTGAAAGATTTCTTTTTAAATTTTTCTGAGTAGAGAAATAAATTCAGAAACAGAGATGGTTTCAACTTGAGAGGAGTGGGAACAGGGTGGCCTCTAGATGACCTCACACTGGGAGTCCAGTCCTGGCCTTGGCATTTGCCACACAGGGATCCTGAGAAGCTCCCAAGCTCAGTAGGCCTCAGGTTCTTCATCTATAAAGTGGGTTTTACAAACAGTCTTGGTTGTAGAAGCCAGTGGAGTGTAAAAAATGTATTAAGACGTCTAGCAGAATGCCTAATATATATTCAGTATTTGGTTACACGACACAGGGCCTTCCAAAGGGCACACGTGCAATGAAGGTTTGGGGGGGATCAATGTACCCTTGAGCAGATGGGCTTCTTTATTGACAGTTAATTTCCCTAATATAATTGAAGAATCCAAACATATTCAGGTACAAATATATTTTTAATACTATAGATGAACAGAAGAAAAGAAATAAGGAGCCATGTATTGATTTTTATCCTTAAGTCTGTTTCTGGACTCCATCTAACTTGATGTAAATTTCTTACACATCTCCAAGGAAACTCCTATTTCTATACTATTTTATCAGAAGAAATGAAAGGTTCCCAGTTGGTTTCAAAAAAGAACAAAGACTTTTATACTCGGAATGGAAGGACAGAATTCATGTGTGATTACTATCATGTTCACATCAGAAATCACAATCAACCATCAATATCACAAACCTAAGTAAACATGTGAGATCAGTATCACTCTTCACATAAGATGTGCAATCTACTTGCAAAAAGGTACAGTATTTCAACGTTGTAAAGAAAACACTGGTCAATGTCCAAGTAACCCAAATAGAACAGACACCGAGATGGTATGCACTGCATTTTCCCCTCGTACCTGGATGTTCACTATTAGAAAACTGCCTGCTCTCCAGAAACACACACTGAAGAATGGGCCTCAGTTCACAAGAGGCAAAAGGTAAGCTAGAGATAGGGCTGTGAATGACCCCTGTCTCTGGAGTGCGCCTCGCTCCATCGGTGGCCCAGGCCTCACACACGGGCAGCCTCTTGTTTCTCTCTCAAAGCCTCTTAGTACAGACCTGAGTATGACTTGGCATATCCCCTATAAACCTTGGCCACATGCTCCAAGACTTTCATCTTGCTGGTTTCTGTCTGGGTCCTTGGACCCCACAGGACCTCAGTGAGCAGGATCGCTGTTGGGCACTGTGGATACTCCAGATTCCCTTCCTTTACCACATTCTCTGTGATGAATTTCCAAGGCTCTCCAGTAACAAAGCACTCCCCCTGAGGTAACGATTCCCTGGTCTCAGTAAGTCCCTCATGTCCTCCTCACTAGCACGCTTGTCCTTCCAGAAGATGATAGTCAGGATGGGTATCAGGAGATTGATTCTGGAAAGATCTGGTCATCATCCCCCAGCATCCCAGTATAAGTGAGTCCCAAGACAGGGACAAGGACACGTTTGTCCATGGGGATCCACTTCCCACACATCAATGCCAAAGCTCACACACATGCACTCACGGAGTTCCCTGAAGATCTGAGGGAAGTGCTATCACAGTTCTGGTCCGCACTATGTAGCAATTCCGCCATGGTGATCAGCTGCTGCTTCTTTTGATACTCGAGGAGCAGAATCTGCTACAATTCAGCTACCAAGTCATCTAGTGACACATGGTGCAGGATATGATGGACTAGCAGGCCATGTGGGGTGCATGGACCCTGCTCTATTGCCTGCTGGAGCCCTCACTGGATTGGCTCCTTTGAGTGGAGGCCTTGGTAGTGGGCCAGAGAAGACACCCTGAGGATTCTGGGACATCTTTGGGTCCCAGGATGAGGAAGTTCTCTTGGAGGAGTCCTAATTTGAGGATAGGAGGAAGAGAAGGCCCTGGGAGCAGTGGCTGCTGCTTCCTCCCCCTCAGGCTTGAGAACCTGAAAGTGCACCTTGTCACTCTTTGGGCAGGATGGCCTCCCCTAGCTTGCTGCACTGGCTCCTCTGGCCATTCAGATATAATCAGGTTGCTTGGGGACAGCAAAATTTCAAATTTCTATATCTTGGAAGGAAACTATTAATTTTAAATCAGAAAGAAATTTTTCTAATTTTTTTTCTTATCTTACACTTGCCTATTTTTCTTCCCCCCCGTCTTTTCCTTTTTATATTTCCTTATTTTTATTCTCCATATAATTTCTTTTTCTTTATTCCTTTTGTTGTTGGCTTCAGTTTCTCAGCAGTTTTTTTCCATTATCTTTACCTAATTCTATAAGCATCCTTCTAGTCTTTAATAAAATCATTTCACATACTTCTCGCTCCTCCTTCTTATATCCTATAGTTCAAGCTTTCTTACTTTTCTTCTTGCATTTCTCCTTTCCCTGCCTACTATATCCTTAGTGGTGTATCTATTAAGCTTTATTAATCTTCATATAGTTAGTTAAATCTATAAAAGTACTTCTGAAATTTTTTCTACTATTAGCAAAGCTATAGCTGTCATCTTTAGTCTATATTAGCTATATGTCAGTATCTGAGTAGTAGTAAAGTTTGCACTATAATAGTGGATTTGTATCCTATTGTTAAGGGTGGTACTTATTTGGTTGGGCTTGTATGTTAATATCCAACTTGTCTTGGATGATACCGCTGTAGCTGATTTGGTTGACACTGCCAGGTCACATAGTTGTTGCCATTAATGAGTTTCCTCTGTATCCCAACACTCAGATTACTTTTGTGTCATTAACCATACCGAGCCACATTCCCAGACAACTTGGTCTTGGCCCCATTACACTGCATCCTCCTCTCCCAAATTAACAGAGGTGTCAGATCTTAGGATGGAGCAAAAGACTACGCTTAGCTGTGCCCAAAGTACATTTCTGAAAAGCAGACTAACTAAACAGATCTCTACAATAGCAACAAAGTCTTTCCACTCTAAGGGCATAAGGTTCAGCACAAATCAAAACAAACAAAAAATAAGAGGAACATGAGAAGAGAAGGAAAGAAAATTCCACCCCAAACTCCCAACTCCCTGAAGCCAATGCAAAAGGCATTGAGGAGGAGAATAGCATAAACTATACACCCAAATCATTTGAAAATATTACAGGGGAGGTTAGGAAATACATCAAAGAGGTGTTCAGTGGGACCACGGAAGATATAACTGAACAGATAAGGGAAGTAACAATCACCACAATCAAGGAGTTTTCAGAAGACATCAATAAAAAGTGAGCTGAGCTAAACAAAACCATACAAAACAGGAACAAAGACTTTAGCAAACAATTACAGTACATGAAAAGCTTTCAATCAGAAATCGAGGAGATTAAAAATTGTGTTGAAAGTGTGGGCAGCAGAAGCAACCAAGTAGACATAAAAATTCTGAATAATCCAGTATCAGTCAACGAAGTTGAAAAATTTATTTTTAAAAACTATCTGCTAAGAAAAACCCAAGTCAAATTGGATTCATTGCTGAATTCTTCAAGAACTTTAGAGAAGATCTAGTGACTGCACTCCTGAAAATCGAAATCAAAAGGAAGTGCTCCCAAAGTCATTCCTGGTAGCAAGCACTACCCTGATTCCCAAACCCAAAAATAAAACAACCAGAAAAGAAAACTACAGGCCAATCTAAAATAAAATACCCACAAACAGAATGTATCAAATCATCCAAAATATCATACATCATGACCAAGTAGGATTCATTCCAGGGATGCAAGGATGGTTCAGTATGCCCAAATGCAGAGGACTGTAATATTGATTACACCCAAGGCAGGCTGTAAAGAGCCAACCCCACAGCTGGCTTGTTTATAGAAGTGAGTCTGGCAGAAGCCTATGTGCTGAGGTCAGAGTAACTCGCACCCAAATTCCATTCCCACAGCTAAAACCTTCAGACTAGAAGGGCAATGTTCCAATTACAATCATATATTTTGTCTATTCTGTTCCTAATTTGAGAATGCTTTGTCTTGTCCTTTCTGAGCCTTATTTACATTAATTTCCATAGAAACCACACTTCACCTTCACCCCAATCAATTGCCAATAGAAGTCAGTGCCTGGGACTGGTCAGGGCCTTTGTCGGTTGCACCAGCATTGGTCATCCTGGCAACCCACTTTCTCTCTCTTAGTTCTGTCTCCTAGTGTATTCTTTTCCTCAGACCTGCATCATATCCTGAGCAGGTGGGTACTGAAACCCAACTACAGGGGTCTCTGGCACCTCAATCAAATATAATGAGACACAAGTACAAAAACATGCACAATCACCTCAATAGATACAGAATAAATATTTGACAAAATCCAATATCCATTCACAATGAGAATCCTGAAGAAAACAGGTGTAGAGGAAACTCATCTCAGTCTCATAAAAGCCACCTATGACAAACAAATGGCCAAATTCATATTAGAGGGGGAGAAGCAGAAAACTTTCCCTCTAAACCCAGGAACAAGACAAGGATGTTTCTGTCACCCTTCCTGTTCAACGTAATTTTCAACACATTAGTCAGAACAATCAGGCAAGAGAAAGAAATTAAGACCTATGTATAGGAAAGGAAGAATTAAATTATCATTATTTGGAGATGACATTATCTTCTACACAGAAGAATCCCAAAACTGCACCAAAAGACTCCTAGAATTAATAATTCAGTAGCATAGCAGGTTACAAAGTCTACTTACAAAAATCAAAAGCATTCCTGTATGCCAGTAATAAACTCGCCAAAAAAGAAATGAGGAAAATAATACCTTTCATAGTAGCATCAGGAGAAATAAAATACTTAGAAACAAACCTAAGCAAGGAACTGAAAGGCCTGTACAATGAAAACTACTCTACTCTGAAAAAGGCGACTGAAGAGGGTATCAGAAAATAGAAAGATACCCTTTGCTGGATAGACTGAAAGAGTAGAGACAAAATGGTCATACTTTCAAAACTAATATACAAATGCAATGCAGTCCCAATCAAATGCCAACAGCATTCCTCATAGAAGTATAGAAAACAATCCTAAAATGCATATGGAACCAGGAGAGCCCTAGGATAACAAAAGCAATCCTAGGCAACAAGGGCAAGGCAGGGGCATCACAGTCCCAAATCTCACATTAAAGCATAAAGCCGCAGTAATAAAATCAGCATGTTATTGAGAAAAAAATGGACTTTTAGGTCAGTGGAAAAGAACATGGGGCACAGAAACAGCACCAAGCAACCTCAGCTACCTGATCTTTGACAAAGGGGCCAGGTACTTTCCCTGGAGGAAAGACAGCCTCTTTGACAACTGGTGGTGGGAAAATTGGCTATCTACATCGGGAAGATTGAACCTAAACCCATATCACTCACCATGTACTAAAGTAAAATCAAAATGCATCAAAGATCTAAATATCAAGACAGAAACAATCAGCTGGAAGACAAAAGAAGTAAAACTGGTAGGCTTAGGCAAGGTCTTTATGAACAAAACACCCGTAGCACAAGAAATACTACCAAGAATCAACAAATGGGATCATGTCAAATTACAAAGCTTCTGCACAACAAAGGAAACACCCATTATAGGGAAAAGATAATCTACAGAACAGAAAAAAATCTGCCAACTATTCCTCAGACAATAAATAAACAAATATCTAGAATACACAAAAACAAGGCAAAACAAAACAAAACAAAAAAACTAGGCTCCTCAAATTAAAAGTCCCAATCAAGAAATGGGCTTCTGACAAGAATGACGCTTCTCAGATGAAAAAGCACAACTGGCCAAGGAATGCATAAAGAAGTTCAACACACACACACACACACAAAAAGAAGTTCAACACTGCTGGTCATTCAATAAATGAAAATTCAAAATAACCCTGAGATTTCGTCTCACCCCAGAAAGAATGACTATCATCAAGGAATGAAATAATACCCAACACTGGTACACCTGTAGGGGAAGAGGAACCCTTACTTCTTCATTGTTGGTGGGAGTAAAAACTGGTACAACCACTATGGAAATCGGTACAGAGATTATTCAGAAAAGTAACATTAGAAATTACATTCAACTGAGATATTTCTCTTCTAGATTTCTTCCCGAGAGAATTAAAGACATCATAATACAGTGTTACATGCATACCCATGTTTATAGCAGCAAAATTCACAATAGCAAAACTATGGAAGGAACCTATATGTCAGTCATCAGATGGATGGGTAAAGAAAACATGGTATTTATGCACAATGGAGTACTATTCTCCCATAAAAAGGATAAACTTGAGTCATTAGCAAAATATATGCACTTTAAGACCATAATGTTAAGGGAATTCAATCAGACACAGAAGCTTAAATATTGCATGGTTTATATGAGAAAACCCAAAATACAAATGAAGAGCAAAAGAATATATACACAGTAGTAAATACTGAGATAGATCTGTAGCAAGAGAAGAGAGAGTGAGGAAAGAAGAGAGAAACATCAGATAAAAAAGGGGAAACTGTGAAGTTTGCACATGAGCAAAGCCCCTATGAAGGATGTGATTGTTATGTTTAACGCATACACACACACACACACACACACACACACACACATATATTTTCAAGACATGCATGGACGGGGAGGAGAGGGGAATGGGATGAAAAAAGAATGAACGTGGTCATGTACTTGTACCAGCTCCCCTCAATAAATGTAATCATTATGTATAACAAACACATATCAATAGAAACAACCTTCAGTGCTCACCCAAGTGCCTCTCTTGATTCCTGGCAGATCCCTCCTGCTCCCTTTGCTGACAGGACGTGTCTCCTCCCGTGACCTGGTAAAGATCCTCACAGCAAGGCCCTCCCTGAGACCAGGGACAAAATGCATAGCACAACTGGAAGTCTGTGTATGGGTTTTCCGAGACTGACAGAGGAGTAGGATCTGGAGGCCCTCCCTTGTCTGGTGCAGGCCCAGCTGTTCACATTTCCCAACTGCTGCCCTGAAGATGCATCTGGCAAATCAAGTCCACCATCTCCCAAGGACAGCAGAGGTGGAAGTCCGGGCAGGGTGACTCTTGTACACAGTCCCGCCTGAGGCCACCCCAGCCTGCCAGCAGGGCCAGGCTTCCCATGTGTTGGATCTGCTGACTTGAGGCCACACGGCTCACACCAAGGCCCAATCCTGCCTGACACTAAGAGCCAGGGCCAAAGGTGCACTGTGTCTCCCAGGGGCTGACGTCTGAGTGGAGGTCACCCTCTGATATAGGATGCAATGTCCCCTCAATGTCCCTGTAAGTCCTCCCTTTGATCCTGGAAGCAGCCCACCCCTCTGAGAGCCTGAGTCTCCTCCCTCAAACTCTAGGTGGGAATGCAGGACAGCACTCAGATTGAAAGATTAGGCAGGCTGGGTCCCTTCTGTCATGTGTCCTGCACCCTGCTGTCCTGCCTCATTTCTCATCTTGACTCTACCAGGGCCATGGTCACCCTATTCCCTGAGGCCTTGCTCCTTCTTCAAAGACCCTAAGGTCCCTCAGATCCTGTTGAAGAAGTCAGGAGTCCCCTGCCTGATAACCCTGCATGGGGTTTCCTTGGAGACAGAGCAGGGTCAGGCTTTCCTGGGGTCCTCTCTGTTCTGGAGTGTAAGGCCCCCTCTTCTGTGACCAAGACTGTTAGGATTCTCAGGGTCTCACCTGTAGAAGTTGGGTGATCACAAATCCAGGAACCATGCCCAGGGCTTGCCAGGCCTGGTACCTGGGGCAGAGAAGGCCTCCATGGGGCTTCTCTAGTGGGGTCGAGTGGATCCCCTCATTTCTCCCTCTTGGCCCTGACCCTGGTTCCTGGCAGTCTGAACCCCCATCCCTGTTTCCTGAGGGGAAAACTCTGTGAGCTGAGGCTTGAGCAGTGGCCCACATCTTCTCCCTGTGACCCAACTAAGCCCAGTCCTCTCTGCTTCTTAGACAAGAAGCACAGGTCTCAAAGCAAGGCTCTGTATCTTTCCTCTCCTGCTGCCCTAAGGCAGATCTGGGTTGTTTGAGGAGCCTCTCCCTGGCTTGGGGCTTCCTCACTGTGCCCCCAGGGCTTCATCTTGACCTAACTTAGCCCAGGTCCTCTCTTCTTTTCCCACCTGAAGCACAGTCCTTAGATCTGGGTTCTGAGCCTCCTCTCCTGGTGCCCTGAGGAGAAAGGGGTGCTCCCCTGAGACATTTTTCCTTTGATGCTGGGCTCCCTTGACCTACCTGACCCCAGGTCTTTTGCTCCTCCCACTGGAAGCACAGTCCTTAGAAAAAGGGTCTGACCCTCAGTCCCCATTGAGGAGAAACGGGGTGCTCTCTTGAGAATTCTGCACTGTGAGGTGCAGGAACAGCTAAAGGCTTTTCAAGAACATTCTGAGATGATCTCACTGGGGTGGGGATTGCTCAGTACCACCAACAGCCCCTCACCTGGACCTAACTGATCCCAGGCTCTCTCTGCTCTTCTCATCTTAAGTTCAGTCCTCAGAACAAGGCTCTGATATCCTCTCAGGTCCCAGGGAGGACAAAGGGGACCTCTCCTGAGAATTCAGCACCTCCCGCTGTAGGGCAGACAACAGAGGCTTTTCTAGAATGTTCCAGGACCTTCTCTCTGGGACAGGGCTTCCTCAGTCCTGCCTCAGTCCTCATCTTGACTTAAATTAACTCAGGTCCTCTCCACTTCTCCCTTCTGAAGCCAGGCTCTCAGAACAAGGCTAAGACTCTACACTATGGATCCCCTGAGGTATACTCGGGCCCTTACCAGGGAATTCTTCTGGGGAGTGCAGGGCTAGCAACAGGGTAAATCTGGATTGTTCTAGGTTGCTCTCTATGGAGTGGGGCTTCCTCCTTACCCCCACAGCCCCATAACATGACCCCTAAGTGAGCCCAGCCCTTTCTGCTGTCCTCACCTGAAGTTCGCAGCTCAGAGCAGGACCTCATGTTTTTCTGATCCAAAGCAGCTGCAGTGAGTGGATGTTACATCCAGCAATGTGCACGGGGTCTCCCAGGCCTGACAGCAGGAGGGGAAAGGAATTCTCCAGGCCCCTCCCTTCTCCCAAGGGATCAACACCTTGGTTCCTGGCAGAGCCTGTACCCTAGTTCTCTGTGGACCTGATTCTGTTCCCCACTGTCCCAGGGCCTATTTCCCGGATCCACTGAGGCTGCAGCTCATTCTAACAAATCAGCCTCTGCATGGTCCAGGGCTGACAAGAGAGGGAGATCTAGAAGTTTGGGGACCCTGTCTCTGGGTTGGGCAGTCTCTACTGCCCCCACAGCCCATCGCCATGAACCCTAACTGAGTCCCCTCACTCTACTCCTCTCTCCTGAAGCCTGAACCTGACAACAGGCCCTCCTGTCACTCTTCCCAAATGACACACAGTCTGTGGACACCACATCCAGCAACATGATGGGGTCAGACAGCAGGGGTGGAAGGGGAGTCTCCCTGTCTACCAACCTCACTGGGGATCCTTAGCTTGATTCCTTGCAAAAACCAGAACCCTGTATTCTATGGACTGGAATGTGTTCCCCTCAGACTAAGAACCTGACTCTCAAGCTCCCCTGAGTGACAATGTGGTCCCACTTGAAAATCCATCTGGACAGTGCAGGAACAGCAAAATAGCATATCTGGATTGTTTGGGGACATTTTCTCTGGAGTGGGGCTTCTACACTTCCTCTTCAGCTCTTACCTTGGCCCCTAACAGAGCTGGGGCCCTCTCCACTCCCCTCACCTGAAGTGCCACCTCAGAACAAGGCCATCTCCCTGGCCCCAAGAGGTGACAGTCAGTAGATATGACATCCATCATTGTGCCTCGGTGTGACAGGAGGTTCATAAGTAGATTCATTTGGTGGGTCACCTTTGTCCTTCCTAGAGGTCTTCACTTTGGTTCTTGACAAAGCCTAGAGCCCTGTCCTTCATGGACCTGAGAATGTTCACCTCACAGGACGAATCTGACTCCCAGGGTTCCCTGGGCAGAAGGAGGAGACTCTTCTTTGATCAGAGGATAACTATGGCTGCTATGCATGATTCACAGCTGTACATTCTTTTCCATTTCTCTTGCCTTCTTTACGTTCTGTTAAGTAGCAGTTGTATTGGAAGCGTCCTCACCCACCAGGGTGGGCACAGGGTGTTACAGCAGAACCTCTGCAGCCATGCTCTCTCCACTTTCCTGCTGGCCTCATGTTTCCCCTGAATCACTGAGATCCCCGCTGTGAGGTGCGGCCTCAGACCGTGCAGGGTAGTAGAGGCAGGAGTTTAAACTTTCTTCCAACTCGTGCTGTTAGGAGCCAGCTATGCAGGCCCC
>NW_004624883.1:2807454-2835762 GCF_000247695.1 Heterocephalus glaber
TATATATATTTGTCCAAAGGATGCAGGGTGCAGAGTAGGGGAGAAGAAGAGAGGAAGGGATAAAAAAGAATTGAGCTATGTCACATACATGTACCAACTCTCCCCAATGAACGTGATCATTATGTATTACAACAAAAACCCTTTCAGTGCTCACCCAAGGTCCTCACCTTGATTACTGACAGGTTCTGGCCTCTGCTGACCAGCCATGGCTCCTCTGCTGACCTGGTGACACACTGCACACCAAGGTGTGGCCTCCCTGAGCTCAAGCAGACAGAAATGAGATGCAGCACTTCCGCACACTCCTGCCCGGGCTTTCCCCAGGCTTTGGACAGAAGGACGAGGTTCTGGAAGCCCTCCTTTGTCTGGCGTGTGCCCAGGGAGCCATACTTTCCCTCTGCTGACCTGCGCATGTGCCTCGCAATCCAAGGACACCGACATCCTGTCACCCCAGAGGTGGAGCCCAACGAGAGGTAACTGTGTGAGGCCCCCACTGTTCTGGGTGCGTGGTCCCCTCTCTGCTCACCCAGGGCCCTCAAGTGTCCTTGAGCAGAGCCTGGACCCCAGCCCTCTGCTGGCCCGAGGCCAACTCTCAGGAAAAGTGCTCACCTCCCTGAGAGGGAACAAAAGGCAGTGTGAGGCACTCTCATCCCCATGGATACACAGCTGCCCAGGGGCAACTGCTCCTTGTGGACAAATCCAGAGGGTTTTGTGTGCCCTTGAGTAGGGGCTCGTCCTAACACACCTCTCCGTGTGCTGCAGTGCTGATGGCAGACGTGGCTCTGGATTTCTGGGGAAACTCTGCGAGGGGACAGGCTTCAACAGTGGTCCACAGGCTCCCACTGTGACCTAACTAAGCCTGGGTCTCTACTCCCTAGACCTGAAGCCCCCCCCCACACACACACAGTGACGGGCTGTAAGAGAGGCAGATCTGGGTTGTTTGGGGACCCTCTCCCTGCCTTGGGGCTTCCTCACTGTGCCTTCAGGGCCTCATCTAAACCTAACTTAGCCGAGGCCCTCTATGCTCCTTCAGGCTGAATGGAGCACCTAAGAACAATGCTCTCACTCTCCTCTCAGGGTTTTTGAGGCCAACTGGGTACTCTTCTGAACATTCAGCACTGCTTGGACAGGACAAGCAAGAGAGGCTTTTCTACATGATTGGGAGACCCATGCTCTGGACTGAGGCTTCCCCAGTTTCCCCTGGAGTCCTCACCTTGATCTAAGACCACCCAGGCTCTTTCTACTCCTTCCATCTGAAGCACAATCCTCACAAAAAGGCTCTGAGATAGGGTCTTGCTATGTAATTCAGGTTGGTCTTGAACTCACTGTGTAGGCCAGGCTGGCCTTCAACTTGAGGTGATCCTCCTGCTTCAGCTTCCTGAGTGCTGGGATTACAGGCATGCGCCTTCATGCTAGGCTCCACTATCCTAATTTAGAATATTCTTTGAACACTTCATAAACATACAACATTTGTCTCATTATTATTAAAAATTCAGTACTTGCATTATATTTTATTGTCATTAATATGATATTCTGTAAATATTTAGTTTTCTTGTTGTTATAAAAATAACATCATGGTCAGGATTCTCTGAATCCAAGTCTGGATAAATCGCACTTTGCTAAAACCATTTCCTAGAAGCCAAAGACATAACTATCTGCTTGGGCTTTGAACCAATGGTTAAGGTGTGTGGTAGGATTGGAAAGAAAATTTTTCCTTGCTATTTGGTACATTAAGAAAGCTTTTTTAGGTAAAAATGAAGACCATCAGGCGAGAAAAGTTCCCTGGTTTGGGAGTCATAAACCTCTGATAATATAACTCATAGATCCCCTGAGGCCTTTCTATAGGTATTTCTTTGGGATAAAAGAGATTATAAAACTCATTTAATAGGTTGATAAAGACCAAGAAGCATTACATGTCCATAACAATGTTTTCTGAAGAGTGGCTTGTTTTAACATAACGATACACATGCTGTATTAGATACCTTGCAATTCCAATTTGAAAATTTCAGCCCGCATACACATGGAATGGTTAACAATACAGGCCAAGTTAAACTTGCTGCCTCAATGTCTTCAACTAGGAGGAAAAGTGCTTTGTAGTTACTAGCAATTAGTTAACCCATGTAAAAACTCCTGAAACCATATTTGCTACTCGGTACACAGGATTGTTAGCTACCACATACTCTTCCATGGACATAGGGGATTAAAGGTGACATTTTTTATTTTTGCACCGGGGATCAAACTCGGGACCTTTTGTTGAGCTAAATCTCAGGCTACAGGTGACTTTTATTTGCTTCTTTAAACTTTTTGTGTATTCTATATTTCTTTCAGTGAGCAAGCTGTACTACTATAGTGCAAAATAATTATTTTAATGGTGACTTCAGCTCATTATAGAAGCTGTAACCTGTTACCTTTAAATAAATAAACTGTGATATCTTTGGGAATTAAAATAAAAGAAAGTAAAAGACTCTGATATCTGCCGGGTTCCTGGAGAGCTGAAAGGGGTCTCACTCCTGAGAATTCTTACCACCAAGATGTTTGTCAGAACTCTTGCCGTCATAGGTCGCCTATGCAGGTCTCAGTTCCAACTCCCAACTGCCCTACCCCTACCAAAATACAGATACCAGTTCAACAGTTCAAGAGTTTTCACTCTCCCCCAGGGCCTCCTTAGGTTTGGTTGTTACATTTAGTTCATTATGTATGTTTGGGAGGTTCCTCCTGCCTCTGTTTTCTGTCATTTTCCAGGTTAAATTAGGATGCAAAAGATAGTAGCACACACTTCTTTGTCACTTTAGCTCCTTTAAGGAAATTGAGAAACTTTCATTATTCTGTTCCTCACCAATGAATGTGATAAACTGCATTTATATCAGAATTCTTCCTTCTGAAAACGTAAGTAAAATTTCACAGTTGTTTTTATAAAGACCTCAGACACGTGCTCGGTCCAGCTCGCCATGCTCACTTGCAACCAGCGAGACAGTGAGGACCCCTTGGCAGGCCCACTGGCCGGCAGCTTAGGCAAACTGGCTAAGAGGTCCTTGGCCATCTGGAGCCCTGCTACATCTAGCTTGCCATGCCCACCTGCGATCAGCGAGATGGCTTACTTGATGAAAACTGAATCCTACTGGAAAAGTGAGGAGAATCTCTGCAATAAAGGCACACCAGACCACTGTGCTTGGTAGGTTGGAGGGATCATCACCTCCCTTCGGAACCTGCACTATCTTAAGTGGAAGGACAGCTGGAACCTGCAGCAGAGCCTTGCAGAGTTCAACCCTGCAGGAGGTCAATGAGCCCAACTTGGTACTTGCAGCCAGAAATCTGCCTTAGTCTCACTAGTCTGTGACTGGCTTAGTGAGACTCATTGACTTGTAACTGCACACTGCTGCCCTCATTATTTATTGTGACAGCAGAGACATACCCTGAAGGAGGCTCTTCATTTTTATCTTTTATTTGTTATTTTCAAAATTATTAGTAGTATTTTTTGCTCTTTTTAATTATTTTTCTACTCTTTTCAAATTTTTATTTTTCGCTTTTTTCTTTGTTTTCTCTTTTCTTTCTTTCTCTCTCTCACTTGCTCCCTTGCTGTCTGACATTGTTCTTCATCTGCCTTTGTGTTCCTGTTCTGGCCCTAATTTGTATTTCTTCTTTATTTTTCTTTCCTTCTCTTTTTCCTTCTCTCGCCTGTGTCCTCTGACCTCACTGCTAACTTTCCTCTATCCTTCTACCTACCTATACCTCCCTCCCAAATCCTTCTAACTCTCCATCCTAAAGGGTAAAGTTGCTATATTGAAGAGTTTATTCACTATAAACATATGTTGGCTTGATCCTCGATTTTGATTTAGTTCACACAGTGAAAGGTGATAGATTAATAACGAACACAAATTGTCATTCTCTAAGAGGTACTTGATGCTATGCTGTTGCTGATTGTATCACTCAGGCTAAGGTGTTGTGATTGATCTAATGAGTTGTCCTTCCTGATATAATAAAAATGAGATAGACTCAGAGTCATTAGAGACTTAAATCTAAAGATCAGCTATACCTGGAAGACATCTCTGAGAAGCAATCACTACATAAGGGTTCCAACTACAAGCAACAAAGATACTTACAATAAGCAACTTTGAAGTATCAACCCATGAATAAAACCAAGGACAGTACCAAAACCAAAAATGAGAAGACATTTAAGCAAGGCACAAACTCAGACTTCCACCCCACAAAAGGCAAATTCTGGGGAAAATGAGGCAGAAAAGTCTGGTAATCAATCACCTGGACACACTGATAGCACAGGAAGTAACAAAAGAGATGAATGAGGCTTTAGAAAAATTCAAAGCAGAAATAATCTCCCAGATAACTACAGAGATGGTGAGTGAGTGAAAGACATGATTAGAGGCTCTAGAACAGAAACAGGTAAAAAAAAAAAAAATAGATGAGCTCAGAAACATGCTGGAAGCCATGAATGCCCAGCATAAGAAAGAAATGGAAACCACAATCTTCCAGCATAAGAAAGAAATGGAATCCATGAAACAGATTCAAACAGATATCCAGGAGATTAAAAACTCCATTGAAAGTATTTGCAGAAGATTAAGGGAATGTGAAGATAGAATATCAGATATAGAAGACAGGATTGTGGTTAATGACCATGAAAACAGAGATTTCTTAAAAATAGTAAGGGACAATGAGAAATCAATCCAGCAGCTGCTAGATGATGCAAAGAAGAATAACATAAGACTGATAGGAGTCCACGAAAAAACAGGAGAAAGTATAATTGACATTAAAAAAACTGTCCACAGAAGTAATATTAGAAAACTTCCCAGACAGATGTAGAGAACTGGATATACAGATAAGTGAGGCATATAGAAGTCCAATTAGCCAAGATCAAAAAAAATCTATACCTAGACATATAATAGTCAAGATCTCAGAAATCCAACAGAAGAACAAAATCCTAAGAGCAGTTAGAGCAAAGAAACTAATCATCTACAAAGGAAAGCCCATCAGAATCATGGCAGACTTCTCAACACAAACCGTCAAGTCAAAGAGAGCCTGGAGTGAAGTATTTCAAGCTCTAAAAGAAAATAAATTCCAACCTAGACTGTTGTATCCTGCAAAATTATCTTTCAAACTTGATGGGCAAATTAGATACTTCCACAAAAAAGAACACCTGAAAAATTTCATGAACACCAAACCAGCACTCTAAGAACACTTCAAAGAGCTGGATTCACGAACTCAGGATATTTCCTATGATCAGCTGAGCCCCAATGCCACATAGAGCAAGGCCGGTCCTCCGTGGGCACCTGATAGGGGATCCGAAGTTGCTGTCCATCCTGGGCCTCCCAGGAGCTGCTGGTCCTCTGGAGCAATGGAAGAACTGCTTCAAAGTGCAAACGGGTTGCAGATTAGAAAGTGATAACCTGTAAGGTGGCTGGCATCTTCCTCAGTAGAATGCACTCTAGATCTGTTCTCCTCACCGGCCAGCAATAAGTAGAACACAGGATCCATTACCTGAGATGTGGAGCGACCCCACTTCTTATCACTCCCTGTGTCTTCCATGGGAATTTGTGCTTCCTGCTCCACAGGTTTAGATTCCGAACGTCTCCACCTGTGTTGTCCAATAAGGTTCACCTATTTGCAGTTTAAACTATATAAAATAAAATGAAAATTGTAGCTCCTCAGTAATATTAGTCATATTTCAGAACTAAATGGCAACATGTGGTGGCTGGGTCCCATATTGGAAAAGGCTGCTAAGGGTATTCATTTTTCAAGAATACTTCCCCCAAGAGAAACAATGAGAGTCCTAGTGAGCTTTAAGCTTTGCTACTACCAGGACACTTTTTTTTTAGTGCTGCAGATGGATCAATCAAACTCTGTGTCTTAGTTACATTTCTCTCTTTGCTGAGACAAAATATCTGACACCCAAAGTTAAAGGAGGAAAGGTTTATTTAGCTCACAGTTTGTAGAGGGTTCAGTCCATAGTCAGCTGGCTCCAAGGCAGGGTGGCACATGGGAGAGGGGCATTGCAGGGGAGAAATAGTTCATTGCACACAGAAGACAGCAAAAGCAAGAAGGGACCTTACCAATATCTTTCTTCCCCTTTTATCTTATCCATACTACTTAGGGAGGGTAGCACTCACATCCCTAATCCTAGTGGCCTTGAGCCAAGCACTGCACCATGAATCAATCCCAGGATCACACACTCAAGATCCAGCCACCTCTCAAAAAGCCCTACCTATGACTGCACGAAGCTTTGCAAGTACATCTAGACACAGCCATAACTCCCTGGATCTTGTACCTGCTAGACCAATGCTTGAGCTCCCCTCCCCAAACCTTACCCATGGGTCTTGTGGACCTCCTGGCTTGGTACCGGCAGGCATAGACAGGAGTTGCAATCTTTTTAGTGGTGAATGATGTTGTTCATCAGAAGAAGGCAGGGATTCTCTTGCATAATGGGAAGAAAGAGGTGTCCCATGGGATCTCCCAGCTGATTTCTGTGGCAAATAGGCAAGGTCACTCTTTCCAGCCTAGAAAGGGCACAGAACCCTGAGGGAGGAGGGTTTGTGTTACAATACCATGTGTGCTACTGTACCTGCACTGCAAAGCGGAACTTTAAAAGTTCGACTTTTTCTTTTAGAGATAAACTTATCCACACTTCCTCCTGCGGAGTACATAACCAACACCTCCGCATCTTCTCAGCCCCAAAGTAGTGACAGGATATGCAGATGCCACCAGCCCAGGAGCCTGGTGCCTGGTATCCTTTCCTCAAGAACGTGGAGAATGAGCCGAGGATGGCGGGAAATGACGAAGCAAGTGTGGAGGTCTGCATGGACTTTATGTGTGCTCTCTCCCCTCTGTTCCTAACAGTAAAAGGCCCTTACCACCTCTGTAAGGTGAGATGGAGGTTTGAGACGAATGAGACTTCCCTCTCCTCAGAGCTAGCTTTGATTAAACTTGTGTTCCTTTTTGCCAAAATATAAGGCCTCCTTTGACTTGGTCATCTGGAAACAAAGTAAGCATATGAGACCATGTGGCCTATACCACTATGAAGAACAGCACAGGTGCCAGCTGAGACCCAGGACATTCTGGAACAGACAGCAGACTTCCCTTATATTTCAGCACCCAATGGCAATAGAAAGTACAGTATCTGTACACTGTCCTGTCTCATGAGAACTGCTTAGGAAAAGCTCAACCAGATTCCTTGAGGAGCAGTCCTCAGAGGATGTGAACTTTTCTGCTATAGAATGAACAGTGTGATCTTTTTCTTGGAAGAGTCTACTCAAATCAAGGCTCGTCTCGGCAAAGACTGGCTGTGGAGTGTCTGCTCTCAGCTCAGCTTTTACAACTGACTCTGACTTAACAGGTCTCACATGGAAGGAAAAACATGTTTTCCATACATGGTTAGGTGCACACCTCTGGAACCTTACAGAAAGAACTTCCTAACCTACTTCTTATCAGGGATCTTCAGTTGTAGATATTTGCCTGTTACCATCAGGACTAAGTCCTGTCTTGGGCTGAGCGGGTGGGAGTAGGGACACAGAGAGCAGAATGCTCCAAACTGGGCAGGCTGAGGCCAGGTGCAGGAGAGGGTGGGCCAATGAGGCACAGCAGCAGGAGGAGGGAACCCCCAGGCAGCACATGGATTTGGGCGATTTTGGCCACCACCTGCCCTCACACTGGGGAGGACATCACAGGTGTCCTGGGATTGACAGGTGTGCCCAGGAACCTGAAGGGTGAGGGCGGCATGAAGCAAACTCTGCAGTCAGCATCTGGGGGGTGGCTCCTGCCCAGGGTCTTCAAGGTACAGAATCAGCTTGGTCTGTCAAAGGGAGCAAACACATGTGGCTGAGCCTCCTAGATGAGGAAACAGAGAGGGCCAGGTGCTGTTTGGCCAGGGCGTGATGATTAATCCAGTTGTCCTGCAGCACCTCCTGTAGAAATGGCTCTAATGGCTAAGTAATGGGTCTGCTTCAGTGGCACAGGATCATCTAATGACTTTTCCTAAGGACAAGTGGTCTATAATGCTCACATGGCTAGAACAGCAGGGAAGACAAGCTGTGTGCTAGCGAGGACTTGTAATGTCACTGTAAGTGGTGACACAGTAGATGCTCAAACGAATGTGACAAATATTATTTGTTAACATAAATTCTCTTCCATTGTGGGAGGAGTTTTTGAGCATGTGAGATAGGCCTGGAAATTCTGCAGCCTTTCAAGTGCTACCTACTATGGGACAGTTGCTTTAGATAGAGAATCAATCTAGTTTGCATAGTATTGTAAAAATATTAGCAGGAGGGGTGCTTCTTCAGTCACTAGCTCTTGTGTGTACTGCTCTTCACTGTAACCTCTGATCTCACCAGGCTGAGAATTTCCTCCTGTCTTCAGACTCATGGCCAGTCTGCTAACTGTGAGCTGTTGCTACAGCACACATGACTGTCCTGGTCCGAACATCAGGACTAGTGCCATTCTGCATACTGAAGATCACGAGTTCCCTGTGGGGAGGGACACAGATCATGGAGAGATCATGGACACCATTTTTATACTTAGATTGAGATCTACAAAGAAGCACTTGCCACCTCCTCAGAGGACTTCAGGGTTTGGAATAATTCAGCCACAGCAGATGAATTTCTTTCCATACAGCAGTGAGCACAGTCCTGCCTCACTAACAGCTTCTCAGGGAGCTTTGGGGTTTGACCACCTACATAAGCTCATGCACCCGCACATGTGACATGGACCTTTCCTAGTAACTTATTCCATGAAAATCCTACAAAAATGTCAAGATGGTCTCAAAAACTGTCCTAATTAACCTACCAGGACAAGTAGATTACACTGCTTGCCCAAGTCCTTATCACCCATTTGGGAAAGCTTGAGACTGTGTTAATTTGCTTCTCAGGTACAGAACCCAGGGACTAAGCCTCACAGTCCAAGGATAACTTTTATGTCAAAAGATCTGTTGCTATTGGAGGGTTTCCATGGTGAGCAAAGTGACGGCCAGGGCCTTCTACATGCCGTGGGCGAGGGCAGGTGACTCTGGGCAGTTCCCAGGAAGTAGGGGGCACCCATGGCCCGCTCATCTTACATTCTTAATTCAGGCCAGATCAGTGCCTTGGACACGGGGACTTTCTGCACCCTGAGAGGTATTTTCATTTCTCTGAGTTCAGAATTGAATTCAGAAGCAGAGCCAGGTTGAGGCTGGGAGGAGTGGGAACAGGGTGGCCTCTAGATGACCTCACACTGAGAGTCCAGTCCTGGCCTTGTCATTTGCCACACAGGGATCCTGAGAAGCTCCCATGGCCAGTAGGCTGCAGGTTATTCCAGTTATAAGACAGGGAGAATACTCTGGAAAACTGAGAAAGCTCTGTGGAGGGAGAACCTCTTTGTCAGACGGACATCTGACCTCTCCTGTACCTGGCCTACACCATTGGCAGATCCTGACAGCCATCTTCAAAGAGTGTTCAGGCAAAGTACACAAGTTTTTCCCAGGGAAGCAGTCAACTGGGCACTGCAAGGCCCTGGAAAGTGGACACTCCCAGTAGACAGCAGAGCACCTGGCCAGGGACATTAGTGCCTCAATTCAACTGAGAGTCCCCCTTAGCTCTCAAGAAATTCTTGCAGATGTGGGGTATAAGTCCCCTGGTTCTTGCCCTATGTAGGACCACTTTTCTTATCACTGTCCCAGGTGAGGATTCCTCTTAGCTTCACCCACCATCTAAAAGCTTTGCTCAGAGCAGTCTTCCATCCTCTCAGGCCCAAGACACCTCATCTGAGGGTCTGACATTGGCCTCCATGCAGCTGCATTAAAATGAACTCCTGCGGAAGAGATGGCAGTTACCCCAAGCCCCAAACTGCCCTGGCTCAGCACTCACCATGGCTGCGCTCTGCTAGACTCCACCTGTTCAGTACCCTTTTACATGGGTGTTAGGTCCTTGCAGTCATGTCTCTATCCTCCAACATTGGTGGTTCTCCTGGTCTCCCCAATCATATTGGGTAGGTGCGATCCTGCTCTGTCTCATTTACTCATATCTCCGCCACAGACACAGGGCCTTCCAAAGGACACACGTGCAATGGAGATTTGGGCTTAATGTGCCTGTGAGCAGATGGGCTTCTTTATTGACAGGAAATTTCCCGAATATAATTGAAGAAACCAAGCAACTTCGGATATACATACTTTTTTTTTTTTTGGTACCAGGGATTGAACTCAGGACCTTGCATTTGCAAGACAGGCAGCAGAACCACTGAGCTAAATCCCCGGCCCTATACATTTTTAATAATATAGAACAACAGAGGAAAAAGAAATAGGAAACCAAGAAATCATTTTTTATTCTTATGTCTATTTCTGGACTCCATCTAAAGTGATGTAAACTTCTTACATATTTCCAAAGAAATTTCTATTCAAATGCTAAGGTATCTTGTTCCACATCACAAATAAAATGAACATTTCACAAGTTGGTTTACAAAACAGCAAAGATTCTAACACTCGGAATGGAAGAGCAAAATGCTCATGTGATCACTGTCACACAAAATCATATTCACATCAGAAATCACAATCAACTATCAATGTCACACAACTAAAAATCCATGTGAGGTAAATATTATTCTTCACATAATACATGCAAACACCTCTAATCTTGAAAAAAAGGAATGAGATTTCAAAAATTCATAAAGAAAACACCTATTAATTTCCAAGTAGCCTAAGTAGAACGGACATCAAAAGATATGGACTGTGTTTTCCCATCCTACTCAGGCCCTTACTATTTAGAAAACTGGCTGCTCTTCTCAAAGAGACTGCAGAATGGGCCTCATTTCACATGGGGCAGGAGCTATGCTAGTGTAGTGGCTCCCAAATACATCCTATCTCTGGCACGTACCCCACCCCATCCATGGCAGCCTCTTGCTCTGCTCTCAAAGCTTCTTCATATAGACGTGGGTAGGACCTGGGATCTCTCTTATTGACCTTGGACAAATGCTCCAGGACTTTCATCTTGGTGGTTTCAGCGTGGGCCCTTGGACCCCACAGGAACTCATAGCGAGCAGGATCACTATCAGGCACCTGGCGATACTCTAGATACCCTTCCTCTACCAGCTCCTCAGTGATGAATTTCCTGGGCTCCCCATAGACTAAGTGCTCCCTCCCATCATACACCTGCATTCTATTAAGTGCAAGCCAGACAACCTCCTCACTGGCACGGTTGCCCTTAACGAAGATAATACTTAGGATGATTATCAGTAGGCTGGTTTTGGGAATGCCCTGCTCATTACCCAACATCCCATTATAGGTGAGACAAAGGACAGGGACAAGGACATATAAGTTCCCAGGAGGATCCACTTCCTTCACATCAATGCCAAACACCAGATACAAGCACTCAGAGGCTTTTCTGAAGATCAGAGGGAAGTGCTCCTGGTAATCCTTTGTGACACCATAAAGCATTTCTACCTTGGTGGTCAGCTCCATTTTGCTATACTTGAGGAGTAGGAAATCCACCAATTCATCTACCTTGTCACGCAGGGCCTCAAGGGGCAGGGGCTTAGGACCTTCCTGGTCCTGCAGGGTACATCGATGCTCCTTGTGTTCCCTGCTGAAGCCCAGACTGGATTGGCTCCTTTGACTAGAGGCCATGGCAGTGGGGGAGAGAAGACGCCCTGAGGATTCTAAGGACAACTCAGTGTCCCAGCCTGAGGCACTTCTCTTGGAGTAGTCTGGATTTGAGTATAGCAGAAAGAGGAGGCAGAGGAAGCACTGACTGCTACTTTCTCCCCCTCAGGCTTGAGAACCTGCACCTTCACCAGAGCCCGTGTCCCTCTTCATGCAGGAGGGCCTCCCCCTAGCAGTTGTTCTGGCTCCTTTGACTAGGAAGATGTTCTTAGGTTCCTGGAGAGAGGAGGAGCTTGGTGATGAGGACTCAGATGCCTGGAGGAGAGAGGGGGACTGTGAGTGTCTTTAGCTGAGAACAGCAGTCCCAAAATTGCCTTGTATAGGTCTTGCTTTGAGTGGTACTCTAGAGCCTCACAGGCTCCTGTCCCCCTGGAAACTGTCTCCCTAAGAATGTGGGACAGGGAAGTGAGGCTGCTGCTCAGGATGCAGCTGAATCACAGAGGACAGCTCTAGGGCAGACAGTAGGGCTTGTGGGGCCTGGGCACAAGGATTTCCCTCTGTCCTCGGGCAGGTGGAGACCTAGGTACACATTCAGGGCACACACCTCACCTTGACTTCTGACTTCCTCTGTTGTGGGACCTGAGGACACCGCCTCACATCACAACCTTCACTGCCTGGTTCCTGGAGCTCCTGTAAAAGGCATGGAGGGCTCTCAGGCCACGGGTGCAGTCCTGGTTCCCCAGCCCCAACAAGAGGTGTGGCTGGACTCTGTGAGGACCCCACTGCTCTGGGTGGGTGAAACCCTCACTGCTCACTAAGGGACCTCAACTGTCCTTGAGTAGGGCCTGGACCCCAGCCCTCTGCTGGCTTGAGGCAAACTCTTAGGAAAATTGTGCACATATTTGAGAGGGAACAAAAGTCAGTGCCCCAAACTCACATCTGGACACAGCCACCCTGGTGTAACAGCAAGAGGTAGACAAATTCAGTGGAGTGCATGTGCCCTAGGAAAGGGAGCCTGCTCCATTCTTATCTTGATAAATGGGAAGGTCTGGGACTCTCTGGAATGAGATAGGCCCGCCTTCTTGAAACCACAGGCCTCTCTCTGTGAGACACTCAAAGAGGAAAAGAGGGGAATCTACTCCACTTGTGTTCCCTGGGTCTGTCAACTAGTGACAAAGGGACGGGCTGAGGCTAGGATGCTGTGTGTTGAGCTGAGAGGGTTCACTTTGCCCTTATCTAGACTCCTGACATAGCTTGGTATCTATTTCTGCTCTCCTTGCTCCACCTCTGTCCTACCAAGGCCTTCAGCTCGCTGAGGTGATGGATGTGGCACTAAGGGAGCAGCCTCAGCCTGACAGCCCTGCCCTGACTTTCCAGGGTAACTGAAGCTGCAAGGTAGTTGCCTGTGGAAAACTCACCTCTCCGTCTTCTGGGCAGGGTACCTTCTGACGTCCCTTAGGGTCCTTCTTGACTCCCAGAAGATATGAGAATTGTGTATCTGTTGACCAGATGGAGTTCCCTATGCCAATCTGAAGACACCATCTTAGATCAAGAGTGTCACCTCCACGAGATCTCCAACATTCTCAAAAGAAGGGAGCAGGTGCCCATCCCCCTACATGGGGCCTTCACTGCTGACAGCAGGACCTGTGCCCATCTCTCCTGTGACACATTAACCCTGTTACGGTTTAAGTCTAGATTTCCCCTGAAAGTCCCATGGAACCATAGGTAGGACCTTTACAAGATACTGGATAATGGGGGCTCATTCCTAACTGACTGATGGGGGGGGCTTTTAGGAAAAGGAGGGTCACTGTGGGTGTGACAGGGCAAGTTATAGCTTGCTTCCTGGCTCCTCCCTTTACTGTTGGCCTCCTGGAAGACTTGTGGTGCATAGCTTTCCTCCTACTAGGCCCTTCCACTATGCTGTTCTGCCTTGGAGCTGGCTCACTATGAACTGAAACCTCTATAAAATGTGAACCCAAATCAACTTTTCTTCCACTAAACTGCAGATGTCAGGTATTATGTTTCAGCAATGAGAACGCAAGTAAGGTATCTCCTATGCACTTCTGTAGTTTCTCCATCTTACTCCTGTCAGTGTCTGTCCTCTCTCATCTCCACCCCACTCTCCCTCATTCCCACCCGACCTGAGATGAGTTGATCTCTCCCTTTGAGACCAGGACCTCATCTCCCAGATGAGTCCCTTGTGGACTGTGGCAGAAGTTTGCATGCCAATTACAGCCTCTCAAAGATGACCCCAGAAAATGGGCACACTCTGTGGGGTCTCGTGTATCTGGACAGTGGACACCCATAATCCTCGGGAAGGTTGATAGTTTGGGCCTGGCAGCTCTTGGGACCCTCCTGCTGACCATACCTAGCTCTCTCTGCTGACCTGTGGTCACTCCTTGGACCAGGCTCCTCACCTCCCCGAGTCCTCCCACCCCAATGATTAGCATAAATGACAGCAATTGAGATACAGCCCCTCTCACTGGAATACCAGTGTGATTACAGAAGCCAGGCTCTGTGGGATACACCTTCTTTTTATGAATGTGAGTTACCTTCAGACGTTCTGTGCTGGAAAATGAAGGAGTGGTGAGCAGCAGCAATGCAGCCTCCCGCAGATTCAGAATTGAGAGTCTGAAATATAATAACCCAAGATAACCCAAGGAAGCAGAAGCAGAAGAAGAGGAGGAGGAGGAGGAAGAGGAGGAGGAGGGAAATCAGGAAGAGGAGGAAGAGGAAGAAGTAGAGGAGGAGAGGAAGAGGAGGGAAAGGAGGAAGAGGAGGAGGAGGAAGAGGAAATGGAAAAGAAGGCGCCAGGCAATCAGGAAGCAACTGACAGGAAAATTTAAAAATATAGAGAATTTGAAGAGACAGAATACAAGGAGAAGAAGGAGCAAAGCTGTCTGGACTTTCTTCCCGGCTCCAGGCTCATGGGAAAGGAAGACTGAATCTATAGAACCAAAGGGAAACCTAGGGGCTCCAGGAGGCCCTAGGGAAAAGCACTGGCTCAATGGCCAGAGGTTGCTGAGATCTGCAGGGACAGTACGGAGCTCTGCTGCCACAAAGTCCTTATAAAGGTAAATGTGAGTAATTTTCCCTAATGCAGATGCTGCCATATTTCTGGAGAGAGCCCAGGCAAGGGTCCCACTGGGGCAAAGGGTTGTTTCAGCTGGCAACTCAGAACAGCCATGGGATGGCTTCACTTCAGGGCTCCAGTGACTGAGTGACAGGAAGAGGACACAGCTTTGGACAGACCGCAGGCTGCAAAGAGACCCCCTGAGGGGTTTGAATTAGGCTGTGAAGGACACAGCCCCGCCACCAGCACCTGGAGCCCAGGCCCAGTCGGAGTTATTCTGGATTTCAGAGTCTTGGCATTGGTTATTTGAGCTCTTGCCCCTTTGCCTGTGTCCAGCATGGACTTCCAGTCTGGCTGCCTACCTTGTCTACCAGTGTGAGCAGGGGCACATCATGACTTGGACACAACCACAGCTGGGAGTGCACAGGGGGCCTCAGAAAATCGAGAATTGCTAGACCTTAAAATTATGGATCTGGAAAGGAAACTACTCATTCAACATCACAAAGGAATTGTTTTCTTTCTTTTTCTCATTTCTTTCTTTTTCTTACATCATTTTTTCTTTTTTCACCTCTTTCCCATTAATTTTTCCCTTTATTGTTTTTCTTATTTGTATTATCTATATAATTTCTATTCTTTTTTGCCTTTTATTTCTGCTAACTTCTACTTCAGTTTTTTTCTGTTACACTTACTAATTTTATAGGTATCCTTCTAGTCCCTGATAGAATCATTCATGCCACTACCTTCTCCTCCTTCTCATATGCTAGAATTTCAGGTTTCAAATTTTTCTTCTGGCATTCCCTTTTTCCCAACTCGCTATATCTTTAGTAACCATTAAGCTTTAATAATCTTTAGATACTTAACTCTATAAAATTACTATTAAATTATTTTTACTATTAGTGGAACTATATAGCTGTCACATTTAGTACATATTAGCTGTATGTCAATATCTGGATTGTCTTAGTATTCATATTATAATGGTGGATTTCTTTTCTATGTTTAAGGGTGGTATCACATTGGTTCTTATGGTATGCTAATGTCCAATTTGTCTTGAACAATACCACAGTAGGTGGTTTGTTTGAAACTGTCAGGGTCGCATAAATGTTGACATTAGTGGATTTTGTCTGTAAGCCACATTTTCGACATTAACAATATTGGGCTACATGCCCAGGTAACTTGGTCTTGGGCCAATTATACTCCATTTTCCCCTTCTAAATTAAGAGAAGTGGTTGGATTTTAGGGCTCAGTTAAAGGACTATAGTCAGCCTTGCCCAAATTACATCACTAAAAAGCAGACTAATTAAAAAGATTTCTACAGTAGCAACTCTTTCCACTGTAAGTGCCACAAACTTCAACACAGAACAACAACAACAACAAAAATAGAAGGACAATAGAAACACTGAAGACAAGTCAACAAAGTGCCTCCCAAACCTTCCAACTCCCCTAAAACCAATCCGTGGGTACTGAGGGGGAGAATAATATAAGCAACATACACAAAGTACTTGAAGGCTAATAGAGGAGATCAGAAAGCAAATCAAAGAAGTGCTAGGCATAATCTCAGAAGATACAACTAAAAAGATTATGGAAGTAATAACAGAAGTGATCAAGGAGCTTTCAGAACACAATAATGAAAAGCAAAGTGAGCTAAAGAAAATCATAGAGAACATGAATGAACAGTTTAACAAAAAAGTAGAGTTCATGAAAAGATTTTAATCAGTAATCCAGGAGATTAAAAAATATAGGAACTATGGACAACAGAAGCAACCAATGTGAGGACAGAACTTCAGAATTAGAAGACAGAGATACTCTCAATGAAAAAGTATTCAAAGACACATTTAAAGCCACAAGCCAACATGAAAAATGGATCCAAAAGCTGCTAGATGAACCAAAGGAGATTAATCTCAAAGTAATAGGAATATATGAAAAATCAGAAGGCACTACAAATGGCATAAAAAAACATTTTACAGAAATAATAGCAGAAAACTTCTCAAATAGTGGTAAAAACATAAACATACAGATAAATAAGGAATATACAACCGCAAATAACTATGATCGAAAGAGAAACTCTCCATGAAATATCATTCTCTAAACACAAGTCCAACCTAGGGCCAAAATCTTAAAACTGTTAGAGAAAAGGAACAGACCACACCACTTACAAAGGTAAACCGACTAGAATAACTACAGACCTCAACACAAACCTTAAGGGCCATAGGGGCTTGGAGTGAAGTGCTTCAAGTCCTAAAAGATAAAAATTTCCAACCTAGATATATATGTCCTGCAAAATGTTCCTTCAAAGTTTATGGAGAAAAAAATGTTTTCATGACCAGGAGCATCTCAAGAAATTCCTGACCACCAAACCAGAATTACAAAAGAAAGTTCTCAAGGATATGCTAGAAAGAGACAGTGAAACAATAATGTCAATAAGTCAAATAGAATGAACACAACTGGCAGAATCACCACCTAAGCAGAAGGAAAAAAACTATAAGGAAATCACCTACAGGCAAATAATGCAATTAAAAGAATAAAGTCAATTCCCTTTCAGTAATAACTCTCAATGTGAAAGGTCTCAATTTCCCAATCAAAAGACACAGATTGGTAGAATAAATCAAGAAACAAAACCCAGTGATATGGAATATACAGAAAACATTTAACTCAACAAAATTCACAGATTGGAAATCAAAGGATGGAAACAGTATTCCATGGAACAGAAACCCAGAGAAAAGCAGGAGTATCTATCTTAATTTCAGACGAAGTGAATTTCAAGCCAATCTGATCAAAAGAGATAGAGATTGTAACCACATATTGGTTAATGGAGCAATTCAAGAGGAAGAGATGACGATTATAAACATATAACAAAAATTTGTGCACCCAACCTAATAAAATAAACACTGATGGACACAAAAAGTCAGATAAACACTAACACAATTATAATACTCCACTGTCACAATACCCCACTGTCACACCTAGATCAATCTACTAAACAAAAATATCAACAAAGAAATATCAGAGCTCAACCAAACCTTCAAACGAATAGACTTAATAGATATCTATGGAGTATTCTACCCAACAACAGAATACACATTCAGCTCAACAGCACCTGGGACTTTCTCCAAAACAAATCACATTCTAGCCCAGAACACATGCTTAAGCAAGTGGAAAATAATGGAAATCATTCCATGCACATTATCAGAAGAGAGTGTAATGAAACTAGAAATCAATGGCAAAAAAACCCACAGAAACTTTTCAAACATATGGAAAATAAACAATACCCTCTTAAATAATCAATGGATCATGGAAAATAGCAATGAAAGAACTAGTTCCTAGAATCAAATGAGCCTTCCTTGGATTACTAGTTTCATTGCAGTATCTTCTGATAATATGGATGGAACGATTTCCCTTCTTTTGCATTTATTTAAGCATGCTTTCTGGGCCAGCATGTGGTCTACTTTGGAGAAAGTCCCATGAACTGCTGATCAGAATGTGTATTCGGTTGTTCAGTAGAACCCTAAAGTGATCTAGAATCAAACGATAATGCCACTGCAGCTTACCAGAACCTCTGAGACACCATGGAAGTAATCCTCAGAGGAAAGTTTATAGCGATGAATGCTCACATCAGAAAAACAGAGCGAGCTCAAAAACATAATCTAAATATGTACCTCAAGGTGCTAGAAAAACAAGATCAATCCAAATTCAAAGCTACTATAAAGAAGGAAGTTATGAAAATCAGAGCAAAAGTTATGAAATTGAGTCTAAAAATACAAAGAATCAATGAACTAAGAGCTGGTTCTTTCAAAGAATAAACAAATACGACAAAATCCTAGCCAACTAACCATAAAAGGAAATAAATCCATTAAGAGCCTGTACTGTAATAAAATGGAGAATATAGATGAAATACATGAATTCTGATACATATTAACTACAACAGCTAAACCAAGAAGACAGAAAAATTTTGAGTAGCCCAATCTCTCCATGGAATTGAACAAGTAATAATAAAAACTAAAAACTAAGAAGACCCCAGACCCCAACAGATTCACTGCTAAAATCTACAAGAACTTTATTCAAGACCCAACACTAGTATTCCTCCATCTGTTTCCTGAAGTTGAAAGGGAAGCAGTGTTCCTGAAGTCATTCATGGAACCAAGCATTACGCTGATTCCAAATCCAGAAATGGACACAACCAAAACAGAGAAATACAGGCCAAGCTCTTCAAGGAACACAGATGCAGAAGTCCTCAATGAGGACTTTGCAAACAATATGCAGGAAATAGTCAAAATGATCATTATATCATGACTAAGTAGGATTCATTCCAGTGATCCAGAGATAGTTCAACATGTGCACATCAATAAAATGTAATAAATCACATAAACAGATGCAAGGACAAAAATCACAGATCGTATCAAGAGACTCAGAAAAAACATCTGACAAAATACAATATCTATTCATGATTAAAACCCTGAATAGGCATAAAAAAACTTATCGCGATTTGATAAAAGCCATTTATGACAAACCAACAGCCAACATCATAATAAACAGGGGAAAGCTGTCTTGTTCCAGACTTCAGAAACAAGACAAGGATGCCTGCTATCACCATTACTGTTTAATATAGTTCTCAAAACATTAGCCAAAACAATCAGGCAAGAGAAAGAAATAAATGGGATATGTACAAAGAAGGAAAAAGTTAAACTATCATTATTTGTAGTTGACATGATCTTCTACATACACGACTCCGAGAGCTCCACCAAAAGATTCCTAGAATTAATGACTAAATTCAGTAGCATAGCATGTTACAAAGTTCACACAAAAATCAATAGCGTTCCTGTACACCAACAAGAAACTCTTTGAGAAAGAAATTAGGCCAACAATAACTTCCACAATAGTGTCACAAAAACTAAATCCTTGGGAATTAACACTGGAACAAAGGGAACAAAAGTCCCCTACAATGAAACCTACAGTAGTCTGAAAAGGAGACTGAAGAGCATATCATAAAATGCAAAAACATCCACTTTTCCTCAGTATTATCTCTCATAGAACAGTTGCCAGAGTTGGTTGGGTACACTTGTAACTTAGACTTTGCCTTATAGGCTATGTGTATACTCACTTTTTTAAAGCATTCTTTTTAAAAAAAAATCACTAAATTCTCTGTGCTTCTATGATGTTTACGAGAAATTTCAGTGCTGAATGCTTTCTACCTTCTTTCGTCACATTCTTCAGGCTTTGGTTTACTTTTTGTATACACCAATTTAAGCCTCAGACTTACCAGCTCAACATCCAGAGCTTACAGAGTCGGCATTCTTGGTATGAGAATAGGTTTACAACGTAACATAATCTGATAATCATTCAGCTATTACATTGTAAATAATCACTGGGATGGTTTCTTGACTCCAAGTTCACTGACCAAAAACTATTAGCAGGCCGGGGATTTAGCTCAGTGGTTTCACCGCCTACTGCACAAGCGCAAGGACCCGAGTTCAATCCTCGGTACAAAAAAAAAAAAAACCACCAAAAATCCCATTAGCATATGTTCTGCATTGTCACCCACTAGGATAGGATCCCGAGCACTGTGCATGCAAAAATACTAGGTCAGCCCCTTTGCACACAGTTCATAGTTCTGTGATCTGTACATATAGGTATGTTCACATGCACCATGTGTATGGCAATAGGTTGTCTGTGTTCAGACAAAGGTAAAACAACATTTTTCTCAAATTGTTGAAATTAAAGGTTTTTGGGGAAGAAATTTATAAAAAATAGGCTGTATTATTGACATCAAAAATTTCCACATAGAACCAAACAATAAGAAAATTTAATCTGTACTGTATGTTTATAAGTTCCATTGAGTATATTTCTCATTTATACTTCTGCATTTCCTTCTAAGCATCTCATCTTTTGAAATTGCAGGTTAGCTTTAAAATAAGAATATTCACGTTTTGGTTTCAAGCAACACTCAGCACATGCCACCCGTCTAATATTGGTGGATTTCTCAGCATAAGATCTATATGCCTAGAAACTTAATAAAAAGTCAGCTGCTTTGCAATTTCACTGTTAATTCTATCTACATTTGTATTCATTGCAAGCTTTGATTTTTTACAGAAGCTTGGAATCCACACTTTGAGCAGACCAAGTCTAGAAGGGAACAGAAAGATGCTCAGGAGTACACTAAAATCACTTCTACATCCGTGTCAGGGCACATCCATTGAAAGAGTTCCTGGGCATTTGTAAGATGTCTGAAAGTTTTCTAGTAAAATATTAAACTTTTCATTGTCAAAAAACCAAACAAACGAACATCCACTTTTCCTGCATAGGCAGAGCCAATGCAATGGCTGAGTCAAAATGGCCATAATTTCAAATCTGTTATACAGATTGAATGCATTCCCAATCAAAATACCAATAGCATTCCTCACAGAACTAGGGAAAACAATCCTAAAATTCACATGGAACCAGAAGAGATTTGGAACACCAAAGCAGTCCTGGCACCAAGAGCAAGGTAGGGGCATCACCATCCTAGACTTTGAGTGAAGTATGCTACAAAACTACTCAGATAAAAACAGCACGATATTGGCAAAAAACAGAACAAAAACAGACTTGTGGATCAACAGAATAAATGCAGGATACAGAAACCACTCCAGGCAACACAACTGTTCTTTTCTTTAACAAAAGGACCAAATACTTTCACTGCAGCAAGAGTAGCCTCTTTAACAAATGCTGTTGGGAAAACTGGCTGTACAAATCCAGAAGGTTAAACATAGACCCATATCTCTCATCATTTAAAATAACATCAAAATGAATCAAATATCTAAATATTAAAAGGAAAAACAATCTGCTGAAAGACAAATCAGGCAATACTCTGGAAGGCTTATGTGTAACAGTAACTTCAGAATAGAATGCCAGTTGCACAAGAAATATTACCAAGCAACACCAAATGGGATCATATCAAATTAGAAAGCCTCTGCACAGCAAAGGAAACACCCAACAGACTGAAGAGACAATCTGCAGAATTGGAAAAACGTTTTACCAGTTACTCCTCTGATAAAAGCCTAATATCTAGACTATATTAATAACTGAAATAAAAGACCTCCCAAATTAAAACACCTAATCAAGAAATGATCATCTAAGTGAAAAGATACTTCTCAGATGAAGAAGTATTAATGGCCCAAAAATACATGAAAAAAGTTCAGCACTGCTGGCCACTCATGAAATGCAAATTAAAACAACAATGAGATTATATCTCACGCCAGAAAGAATGGCTATCTTCAAAAAATCAAATAATAGCAAATGCTGGCAAGCCTGTGAGGAAAAAGGAACCCATCGTCATTGCTGGTGGGAGTGTAAACTGGTACAACCACTATGAAAATCAGTCAGGGGACCCTTTAGAAAACAACACTAGAATTTACATTCAACCAAGATATTCCCCCTCTAGTTATCTTCCCGAAAGAATTAAAGACATCACATTATACTGATGCATACATATCCATGTTTACAACAGCAAAATTCACAATAACTAAATCTTGGAAGTGGCTTATATTTCCATCAATAGGTGAAGAGATATGGGAAATGAGATGTTTACATAAAATCAGTTACTACTGTGCCTTAAAAAAAAATCTTGAGTCATATGTAGGAAAATGAGTGCACCTTGAGACCATAATGTTAAGTGAAATAAATCAGACACATTAGCTTAAATACCACATGGTTTCTTTATATGAGGAATCTGAAAAGTAAATAAAGATGAAAATAAAAGACAGATAATAGCAAATAGGTAGATTTTTTAGTATATGAGAAGGGAAGCAAGATGTGGAAGGTGGGAGAATGGAGGGGAGGGAAATCCCATAAAAAGGGGGGAATTGTGAAGTTTGCACATGCACAAAGTCCCTGTGAGGAATGTGTTCATTGTGTACAAGCGTGCACAAATATACATATACATAATGAGGATTGTGATCATTACATATGGAAAACGAACAAACAATATATATATACACACACATATAGTATACATATGTAAGAAAATGGATCCAAGAGATGCTTGGAGTAGGATTGAAAAGAGGGGAAGGAAAAAAAAAGAATTAAGCTATGTCACATACATGTACCAACTCTCCCCAATGAATGTAATCATTATGTAGCACAACAAAAACCCTTTCAGTGCTCACCCAAGGTGCTCACCTTGATTGCTGGCAGGTCCTGGCCTCTGCTGACCAGCCGTGGCTCCTCCGCTGACCTGGTGACACACTGCACACCAAGGTGTAGCCTCCCTGAGCTCAAGCAGACAGAAATGAGATGCAGCACTTCCGCACACTCCTGCCCGGGCTTTCCCCAGGCTTTGGACAGAAGGACGAGGTTCTGGAAGCCCTCCTTTGTCTGGCGCATGCCCGGGGAGCCGCACTTCTCCGCTCCTGACCTGCGCATGCGCCTCGCAATCCAAGGACACCGTCTGTCTTCCGTCACCCCAGAGGTGGAGCCCAACGAGAGGTAACTGTGTGAGGCCCCCACTGTTCTGGGTGCGTGGTCCCCTCTCTGCTCACCCAGGGCCCTCAAGTGTCCTTGAGCAGAGCCTGGACCCCTGCTGGCCTGAGGCCAACTCTCAGGAAAAGTGTTTACCTCTCAGAGAGGGAACAAAAGGCAGTGCGAGGCACTCCCATCCCCATGGATACACAGCTGCCCAGGGGCAACTGCTCCTTGTGGACAAATCCAGAGGGTTTTGTGTGCCCTTGAGTAGGGGCTCGTCCTAACACACCTCTCCGTGTGCTGCAGTGCTGATGGCAGACGTGGCTCTGGATTTCTGGGGAAACTCTGCGAGGGGACAGGCTTCAACAGTGGTCCACAGGCTCCCACTGTGACCTAACTAAGCCTGGGTCTCTACTCCCTAGACCTGAACCCCCCCCCCCCGTGAGGAGCTGTAAGAGAGGCAATTCTGGGTTTTTTGGGGACCCTCTCCCTGCCCTGGGGCTTCCTCACTGTGCCCTCTGGGCCTTATCTTGACCTAACTTAGCCCAGGCCCTCTCTGCTACTCGCACCTGAAGCATGGACCAGACAATTAGGCTCTGACTCTCCTTTCAGGTTCCAGAGAGGGAAACCCACGCGCTCTCCTGAGAATTCTGCCCTATGAGGTACAAGGCTGGAAAGAGAGGCTTTTCTACATGGTTGGGAGACCCTTGCTCTGGAGTGTGCCTTCTGCAGTTTCTCTAGTGTTACACACCTTTATCCGATTCTCTGTTCTCCCACCTGAAGCTAGGATCAGAGGACAAGGGTCTGATTTTGCATGCAGTTCCCATTACGGCCAAAGGTGGCGCTGTTTTGAGACTGCTGCATTGCTTGGTACCGGGCAGAAAATGGAGCCTATTCTAGAATGTTCTGGGACCTTCTCCTGAGGCAGGGCTTTGTCAGTCCTCCCTCAGCCTTCATTTTGACCTAACTCACTCCAGGTCCTGTCCAATCCTACCTCTTGAAGCGCGAACCTCAGAACTCGGCTCTAATTCTGCACTCTGGGTCGCCTGAGCCACAAGTGGTCCCCACCTGAGCATTCGCGCCATATAATGCTCACTACAGAGGCATATCTGGATTGTTTGGGGACCCTCTGTGCGCAGTGAGCTTCCTCATTCCCCCTATTACCCATCACCGAGCCCTAACTGAGCCCACCCACACAATTCCCCTCACCTCAAGCAGGTATCTCCACAAAGCACCTCAGTAGCTCTGACCTGAAGCCACTGCCGCTGCTACAGTCAGTGGATGACGTTACGTCCCGAAACGTTCCCGAGGTCTCCCGCAGCTGACAGCAGGAGCGGAACAAAATTCTCCAGGTCCATTCCGTGTTCCCTAGGAGTTCAGCCTTTTGGTTCTGGGCAGAGCCAGAACTACTTTCTCTATGGATTTGGTTCTCTCTGTTCCCCTCCCAGGAAGGCTCTACCTCCCAGGGCTCAGGGAGCCTGAACTTCATTGTAACAAATCAGACCCTGTGTGGTCCAGGGCTAACAGGAGGGGTAGAGCTGGGTAGTTAGCTGACTCTCCCTCTGGGGCGGGTCTTCCTCAGTCCCTTGTTACTTCTCTCCTTGAACCTTGAGTGTGCCTAGATCCTCTCTGCACCCATCCCCTGAACCAGGAACTATTCCGCATTCAGTAGAAATCACATCTGGGAACGTGTCAGCAGGTGCAGAAAGTGATTCCCTAGGTTCCCTCCCTAGGGGTCGTCACCCTGGTTCCCGGTGGATCCTGGACCACTTGGCTCAGAACCTCAGTCTGTTCACCCCAGACCAAGGAGCTGACACCAGAGTCCCGTGAGGCTGAAGGGAGGGGCTCTTCTTTGATTATGGAATATCTAATGCTACTCCACGTTATTTACTCTTATACTCACTATTCCATTTGTAGTGCATTGTTTATACTTTGTCAACATAATAATTGTTTTGAAAGTCAGTACTCACCCACTCAGGCTGCTTCAGGTGATTATAACTATAGTCTCTACAGCCATAATAATTCCATTTAATTCATAATAATTCTGCTCTCCCAAAGTTAGCCTGGGCTATCAATGTCTCTGGTATGAGATGCTGCCTCAGACTGTGCAGTGTTGTAGATGCAGGAATTTTAAAACTTTCCTCCAACTCATGTTGCCATGGGTCACTTAGGCAGGCCTCAGCCCCCAACCACTTCCCCCCCTAACAAATACCAGTAGGAGGTGAACAGTCTTTACTCTTCCCCAGGACTTCCTCATGTTTTCATACTTCAACTTACTTGCTCCTGTGTGTTTGCTAGGATTTTCTGTCTCTGTCTCTCTCTTTCTCTCTCTCTCTCTCTGTCTCTGTGTCTCTGTCTCTGTTTCTCTCTCCTTTTGTTTTGCAGTGTAAATTTGAGATGCAGAAGATAGTAGCCTACAAGTGAATATGTAGGTAAAATTTAATAGTTTACAAAAAGTTTAGAAATTTTGGTAGGGTTGCTGTAGCTATTTCTAGGATTTGTCTCCTCTAATCTGAAACCTTAAACTTTAAATATTTTTGTAAATTTTAGTCACTCGAACTAGAGGCCATTGTGTCAAGTGGAATAAGCCAGGCATGCAATGTGAAATAACACATGTGCTGTCTCATTTGTGCAAGCATGACTGGATTTGATTGCTGTGTGCTGTATCCATGCTGTGACATATCACACTGAACTCCACTAATGTGTATAATTTACACATGCTAAGTAAAACGCAAAAGAAAATCTTTAAGAAAAATAAAGAAATGTAGTGTGACTTTCCCACCTGCTGGCCTGTGCTATTGATTTCACATGAGTCAGATGTCACCATCACATGATCTAAGTCTATAACATATCTGTCTGACAATTTTTGTTTCTCTCTGGAGAGAAATACACTTATGGTTTAGATCTAAGGTGACCCACAAATGTCTCCCAATTGGAGGTAAGGACCTTTAGAAGATGGAGGTCACTAGGGTGTATGTGGAGCGTGAATTCTCACCCCAGCTCTACTGGGGGTGTAGCCCTGAGGTCTCTGCTGCACTCCCGTGTCCCTTTGCTTTGTGGTGGCCATGACAGGACCAGCTTTCCTCTGCCATACCATTATTCCATGCCATTTCTGCCTTTCAGCAGGCCAACCACAGCCTGAATCTATGGAGCTTGTGAGCCAAAGCACACTGCTCTTCCTTTAAGTAGCACATGTTTAGTATATTGTCCCACTGAGAGGAAAGGGACTAATGTAGAAAATTGATATCAGGAGTAAGGCCATTGCTATGACTAAACTTGTATATGTAGTCCAAAAGTTTTGCAAGTGGTTTTCAGGGGAGTTTGTCAAGGTTGGAGAGGCAGGCTAGAGAAGTCCTAGAATGCTGTGAGCAGAGCTTGGTGAGCAAACCTGGTCAGAGATCAGAAGAAGGTCTTTTCTCATTGCTGGGACAAAATACCCAACAGCTACATGTTAAAGGAGGAGAAATTTATTTTGGCCCACAGTTTGTAGAGGTTTCAGTCCATAGTCAGCTGCTCCAAGGCAGAGGGGCATGGTACAGGGCTATGACACAGGAGAAACAGTCCATGGCATTTCAGGCTGGAAGCAGATAGAGATCAAGGGAAAAGGAGGGAGACAAACCCCTCAAGGCCATGCTCCCAGTGGCCCACCTCCTCCCATCATGCTTCACCTCACATGTAGCTCTAAACTCATCAGTGGACTAATTGCATGCCCAATACCCCATGATTCGGTCACCTCCCTAAAGCTCCACTAATGAGTGGATGAGGCTTTGGGAGGACATCTAGATATAAACTATAACAAAGGGATATATTGGCTAGATGACTAGATGCCATGTGTTATGCTTTGGCAGAAAATTTCTCTACCTTTTGTCCATGTCCTAAAATGTTGTAGGTGACTGAGACTAATAGTGGTAGACTAATTAATTTCACAGTGCAAATTTCATGGCCAGCCAGTGTTCAGGTTGTGTCACATGTATAGCTGAATATCAGTAACAAATCTGCAGTGATTATCATGGGGGAATGGCTGAGTTGATTGATTTGGAAACTATTGGTTCACCAGAAAGAAGCACCTGCAAAGTTGGGGACTAGGAGATAATCATTCCTGAAAGATTAGCATTATGAAGAAGCCAAGTACTTTGCACAAGGCCAAGAAGAAAAATGCCTTGAGGGCATATCAGAAATCAGCAAGACTCCATTACAGGATCAAGGGTTTAAAACTGTAAATCTTTCATTTGAGCAAAGAGTGATGGGACCCCTGCTCATTCAAGGGCTAATTCAAGGGCACCTAGAAAAGTATATCCCTGAGTTCATCCATCCAGACCCCAGAGGCCACTATAGCTGTATGTGGTGCCTGGCTTCTGCTCAAGATGATGACAAACTCTTGCCATTCACATGGTGCTGGTATTTCAGGCATGCAGAAAGTGAGAGATAGGGAGCCTCAGATGCTTCCACTCAAACTTCAGGAAAAGATATGACTGAATCATAGTTGTTGGCAAGACCTCATGAGAGAGCACTGTATGAATCTGTGAGAGTGAAACAAAAGTTGCCATGGTGATCCCAGGAAACCAGAGTTGCCAAGTACTTGGATTTTCATTTGAAGGAAATTGCAAGCACTGACTGGAACCAGTCCAAGAGAAAGGCCATATGGGCTGTAGCTCCAATGGCCATAGGGACAGGGCTGTCTAAGCACTTTGCAGCTCACATCTCAACACACACCACCATGGTTGTTAGACACTGATCTAAGAGATTTAATGTTTTCCCTGCTGAGATTCAGTCTTGCTTTAGTCCAATTCCATTCTACCCACCTACTCCTCCCTTTTGGAATGGGAATGTTTACCCTGTGCTCTTGCATAGTGGAAGCATTCTACTGTTTGGTTTTTACAGGATATCATAGGTAAGAGTTTGCCTGGAGTCTTGGGGAGAGACTTTGGACATGGAATTTTCTACAATAATGGAACTATTAAGACATTGGCCACTCTTACAGGTGGATTAACTGCATTTTGAATAAAGAGATGCACGTGAGCCTTTTAGGACTCAGGGAAGATATGTTATGGTTTAAATCTAACATTTGCCCCCAAATCCTGATGTTTGCTGGTGGGGACTGGTAGGAAGGGAAAAGTTACTTGGAGAGTGACTTCAAAGTATATTCTCCCTGTCTCTCTCTCTCTCTCTCTCTCCCTCTCCCTCTCTTCTCTCCCTCTCTTTCCCTCTCTCCCTCTCTCCCTCTCTCCCTCTCTCCCTC
>NW_004624883.1:2850034-2864406 GCF_000247695.1 Heterocephalus glaber
CTCACCCTCCTTGCTCGACTGAAATGTTATCTAAGTGAGCAACAAGGCCCACTTCCTTCTCCTCCCAGACCCTGACCACCCTCACTGTATTCTCTGCTTCTATGAGTTTGACTGTTTTTGATGTCACATCTAAGTGGAATTGTGCCACACGTGTTCTTTTGTGACTGGTTTATTTCACTTGGTATAATATAAAAAGCAGCATCATTCATGGTACTCCCTAAACACTTAGGTGTAAATCTAAAAATAACTTGTACGTTCTGTTTGCTGAAGACTACAAAATGAATCTGATGAAAATAAAAGAAGACCTAAATACTGAAAAGACACAGCATGGTCATGAATTGGAAGACTTGCTATAGCCAAGAAATGTCAATTTTCTATATATTGATCTATGGATATAGTACCATCAAAATCATAGTTTATTTATTGATTGATTGATACTAAAGACTGAACCCAGAGACTTCCCACTGAGCTACATTCGCAGTCCATTTTTAAATTTTTTCATTTTGAGACAGAGTCTTTCTAAGTCACTAAGTTGCCCAGTCTGTGCTCACACTTGTAATTCTCCTGCCTCAGCCTCCCAGAGTGTTGGGATTTCAATCACATGCCACCACACCCACCTACACAGTAGATTTTGTAGATATTATTAAACTGATTCTAAAGTTAATATGGGAAGGAATTTGAGATAAAATGGAAAGAAATTTGAGAAACAAAGAACAAAGTTTGAGAATTGAGACTATCTGTTCCTAAGACTTTAATATAAAGTTATAGCAAACCAAAACAAGATAGTGTGATATTGATGACAGACAGGCAGACACATGGACTAGTATACAAAAGGTAGAGACATAGAAAATAGACATAAACAAATATGACCAATTGATATTTGACAATATTTCAATGGCAATTAATGCAAAAAGAATAGCCTTTTCAACAAATGACACTTAAATAGTTGGACATCAATATACAAAATTTTAAAGAGCAAAAACAAATAAACCAAAAGACAAAACCCTTATTTATGCTCACACCCTTTATATTTCCTTTGTGGTGCTGGGGATTGAACCCAGGGCCTCACACATGGTGAACTACTCTTGAGTTCTAAGGTACATTTTCAGCTCCAGGAGATCTCAAATCGTACACATAAATTAGCTCAAAGTGGAGCAAAGATCTCAATGAAAAGCATAAAACCATAAAATTCTATAGAAAAGCATAGCAAAAAATATCTGTGTGGCTTCAGAAAAAGTAAAAAGTTTTAGTTACAATACCAAAAAACATGGTTTGTAAAAGAAAATGGTAATGAATGGGGTTTTAGATAATTTTAAAGCATTCCCTATAAAAGACACTATAAAATAATGAAAATGCAAGCCATACACTTGGAAAGGTTTTGCTAATTATGTATTTGGCTTCTTTCCCCAGTATGTCAAAAACCCTCAAAATTTAACAATAAGATAAAACAATCTATTTAGAAAAATGGATAAAACTTTGAACAGATCCTTCACCAAAGCCACATGATGGATCAAGAAAATACGGAAGACCTGCAGAGAAAGACACGCAAGCACAAAGAAGGCACCTGGCATTGTTCGCTGTTGTAGAGATACAACTTTAAAGCCACAGTGGAAGGGCTGTGGTGTAGCTCAGTGGTGTATCATGGGCACAGCATGCCTTGGACTCAATCCCAGAAACAAAAGGAAGAGTGAAGCACGTGATGAGATGCCCTGAGACATCCATTCCAATGACTAACATCAAAAATAAAGAAAAAGGAAAAATTGCCAAACCAAGTCCTGGTGAGTTATGGAGCTACTGGAGGCCTCATGCAGTGGTGCTGAGGAGGCCAAATGGTACTGCCACTGTGGGAGCCATTTGGGCATCATTTTCCATAGTGTTAAGTGCACTTGTCATGTGGCCCAGCACTGCTACTCCTAGGCATCTATCCAAGGGAAATGAAAACGCATGTTTATACAGACACCTGTAGGTGGATGCTTAGGGCAGCTTTATTCCTAAGTGTCAAACAAAAACTGCAAACAACCCAAATATCTCTCAGGTGAGAAATAGATAAATAATCTATGACCCACCTATCCAAAGGAATGGTACTCAGCCATAGAAAGGACAAACTACTGATATACACAACAATGTGGTTGCATCACAAATGCATCATGTCCAGGGAAAGCAGCTCTTATGGGAAGGCCACATACTCTATGCTTTCATTCCCGTGACCTACTGGAAATGGAGAAGTTGTATGGACAGAGAAATGATCAGCGGTGGCCAGATGTGATGTAGTAGGGTGGGGGTAAGAAGTTAGGCTACAAGAGGTAGCATGGAAATATTACATTTGAGGGTAACGACGAGTCTTGGCTGTGGTAGTTGTGAGTGTTCATTATCAAAACTCGACAAACTGAACACCAGAAGAGCAAACTTTTTTGAATATAAATAAAATTTGACACAGAAAATCATGAATGAAAGAAATATTCTTGCATTTCTAGTGTGTTAATACCAGTCGGTGTTGCCATTTCTTAAGACTGAGAGAGCAGCATAAGAGGGCCAAGGTTTGAAGGAAGATAACGTGTGTGTTCACCTTGGGTCACTGGAACAAATCCTGTCTCTGGCATGTCCAGAGTGAGGCCCTGGTAAGGACCCAGGTAGCTAATTTGCTGCTCAGAGGGAAGAAGCCAGAACCAAGACTTCCCAAGATTTGGGAGTCCGTCAGGGTGTGTGGGACGGAGGTCCTGCAGGACACGCGTGGCAGCAGGCACTGTCTTCGTGGGACACAGGAATTCGGTAGCCTCGGGCTCTCCTCCAAGTCTCCCTCTGACTTGAGTCTACACTGAAATTCTTAAACTTCACTAACAACCATTAGCTCATGGTCTGGAGGACACTTACAACTACAAGACTCTTGCCTAGGTCCTGGGCCTCTGGCTCACTATCTAGTCTGGTCCTCTCCTGGACAAACTCAGTGTGTTCCTTAAGGAAGATGCGGGAGGGCCTTCTCCTACCACCCCTGCTTGGCCTCCTGATGCCAGTCAACCTGAGCATGTGTGATGCTTCCTGCCCACCTCCTGGTGACCTCGTGCTGTTCCAGGGGGACCGTCCACCACGGGATGGTAGCCCAGGTATCACCAAGGCTGACATGTGTGCTTCTCCAGACCCCAGTCTGTGTCAGCCATGGTCGTCCTCCCAAGGTGCAGCTTTGAGCCACCTACCCACATATATCTTTGCTCACTGCTGCTCTGACCATCCAGGATTTAGCTTTGGTAATCCCAAGTTTAACTTTCCACAAACCATGTCTACCTTTTCAGTCAGTCTCCACAGGATCCCAGAAAATTTTCTGAAAAGGATTTAAGATGTTCATTTTGTGGACATCCAGCTGCCTTGGTCCAGGTTTGGAAGCTACCACCTCTACAAAGTTCTGTCATCAATTCCTGCAGGACAAAATGAAGGTGATTATTTCCTTATAGAGGGATGAAAGAAGTTGAACCCTTCTGTTCATCAAATGACTTGGATTCCCCACTGGGTACCACATTATCAGCACTTCTCAGAGGGCTCAGATGGAAAGGACCTGCAACCCAGCCCCAAGACAAATGTTTTCCAATTATTTAGCAGAGCGAGGAAAGCTAGTGGACATATTCATTTGCTCTTAGTCAACCTGCATTTTGTATTCTTCTGCATCAAGCTCAGATGTCTGAACCTTGTTATCCTCCTATGACAGAAATACCTCTGTCCCTTCCTCCTGCACTCCATGCTCCCAGGCTTCATGGTATCCTGGGTGGAAGCAAAGTTGCCATTCATTTGAGGCCACACTTGCTGAAGACATGATGCGCTCATGTGAAGACCTTAAATTTTAGCAGTGTCAGTATTCAACAGTCTTGGCAGCTGCTCCTCTGGCTCACTTTAAGTTTTTGTTGCCAGAGAACAAATAGCACAAAAACTAGTAAATTTGCCTCTGTGCCTTGGCTTCTAGGAAGCTGCTGGCAGAGGTCAATATTCCATGTAGCCCAACACCACCGTCACCCACACTGCCTCTCCCTGTGAGGAAACACCCTCTGGCTCTTTTCAGACTTAATTGCCCCACTAGCCCACTGTGGTTTGACCTACATATGGTCCCAGAGCACATAAGAGCTGAGGTAAGGGCCTAAATCATAAATCTATAAGCACTTCCAGGCTTTACAAGAGTCTAAGTCCCACTCAATTCCATGTAAAGCAGGCTTAGAAGGACATTGACCCTGAGCCTTCATGATCTGACTTCTGCTCCGTCTCCATGCTCATCCTTTTCCAACTTCTTTGTCACCCATTTCTCTGTATTGGAGCAACATGGGTCTTGCTTTTCTTCCTCTAATGCACCAAGTTCTTTCCTGTCTTATGGCCTTCACTTATGTTGATCCATTTGTTTAGTACACTCATGGTATCCATCAAGCTCAACCAACTCTGGCTCTTATTCCATCTTTCAGGTGTTGAGTCTCTCTCTCTCTCTCTCTCTCTCTCTCTCTCTCTCTCTCTCTCTCATTGCTGAGACACAATACTCAATGCTTATTTATTTATTTATTTTGGCTCACACTTGGTAGAGATGGCTCCAGTTTGTCACCTGGCTCCAAGGCAGGATGACATGGCACAGGGACATGGTAGAAGAGAGTTGCTCATGGCCTAACAGACAGGATGCAGAAAGAGAGTGAAAAGAGGAGCTGGGAAGGGAGATAAACCCTTTCGGGCCATGCCTCAGTGACTCACATCTTCACACCAGACCCTGCCTCCTTACAAGTCATTGTGATAGTTCCCTGACTGTGTCAATTTGAATAAGAAACGCCCAATTCGATTTGCTCAGCATAGTTCTGGGTGGAGGAACCACCCCAGGGAGGATTGTTGGCAGAAGGGTATAAAGGGAAACCAAGAAGGAAGGCTCACTTCTGTTTCTTCAGAGGAGCCCCAGTCTTCGCCTTCACCTTGGATGTCATCTGCTGGCTTCCATCGCAGACCCTTGGGCTTCCTGTTAGGGACTCGTATGGGACACTGCAGTGAGCTCCAGGCCTTTGACTGGATCCTTTGGATCCCCAGCACACAGACAGACCTTTTACACTGTTCTACACCTGACTCTGTGGGGGCCATTTTAAGCCAATTTTGCAAATTCTTACATATTTGTATATTTTGTATTGAATCTGTTTCTCTAGTAAGCACTCACTGACACAGATTTAGAGAAACATCTGTGGGGTATAATACTGACAGTCCTTGGTGTGAACTGTTTAAGGTAATACTCAATCTAGGTCCATTTGATTATCCTAATTTGCCACCTGTGAGATGCAAGGAATGTAGGTGACTCCATATTGAAACTTTTGAGTATTTTTGGCAGAGTGGAAAATATGATGCTGGCTGGTTGGTCTTAGCATTTCTGAACAAACTAGTGAACGAAAATAACCTCAAAACATCAGTAGGAAATATAAAGTCTTCTGACCGTGAGGACAAATTAATAAAGAAAAATAAGGAAGCTCAAAGAGTGGAATTCCCAGCTCCAGACACACATAAAAATTAAAAGTTTCTAAGTGTTTCCTGAAAGAAAATCTCCACTCCTTTACCTGCAGGACTGAGATTGCAGAAACTCAAACACAGGTCCTCATAATTTCATCGGCTGTTCTACAGCATAAGTTTAATGCTGAGCCTCAAAGGGTATCTGAAGTAAAGGTGAGGGCACTGATCAGAAAAGAATAGGATCCTGTAAACTGGGATAGAGATGTTTGGGAGGATTCTGATGAGGCTGAGAATGTTGAGTTCCTAGATTCTATTTATTTATTTATTTTTTGGTACTGGGGATTGAACTCGGGACCTTGTGATTTCTAGGCAGGTGCCTGGACCACTGAGCTAAATCCCCAGCCTCAGGTCCTGGATTCTAATAAGCCCTCATAATCCAATCACCTTCGAAAAGCCCCACCAATGAGTACATGAGGCTCTTGGAGGACATCTGGTTATAAACCATAATATTATTCTCCAGGCCCCCCCCAAAAAACTCATGTGCATCTCTTTATGCAAAATGAATTTAGTCCATCTCTAAGAGTTGCCCAAGTCCTAACAGTTTCAGCATTGCTGGAAATTCCAAGTCCAAAATTTACTCTGAGATTTAAGGCAAACTCTTAGCTAGGAGCCCCTGTAAAAAATCAAGAGAAGGTAACAAACTACAGACATGCAAAGGCATGGGGGAAACAGAGGGACAAAAAACAATGGGGGCAAAGCAAGACAAAAACCCAGCAGGGGAAACATTGGCTCCATGTCCAACACCCATAGCAAGTTTTGGCAATAAAATGTGAACTCCAAAGGGCTTAGGCAGCCCCACCCCTATGGCATTACCAGTGGTTGTAGCTCTCATGGTTTCTCTCTTAGGCTGGATTTGCTCACTCCTTGTGGCTTTCCTCAGACATTCCAGTTCCTAGCTTCTCTAACTTCCTGGGTTCTCCACTACACTTTAGGTGTCACTCTCACAGCTTTGCACACTGTCCTCTCAGTGGTACACTGCTGCCTGGCCTCCCAGGCCTTCTTCTGAAATATGGGTAGAAGCCTCTCTGACCCCACAGCCAATACAATCTGCATGTCCGTAAAACCAGCACCACGTGAATAACTGCAAGGTCTGCCATTGGCTTCAACAATAGTCAGGCCCTTTTGCATCATGGCTGCAGAAGGCTCTGAATGTCTGGATGCTTGAGCACGATGAATGGAATCCCAGAAAGCCAAGTTCCTAGGCAGCCTTTCTGCAGCAGGGTGCCCTAGGGCTCTCTTTTCAAAGTAAAATCTTTCACTTTTCCACCTTTGAGTCTTCAAAATGCCGGGTCTTTCAGATTCCTCTCATGCCTTCATGGCATCCTTTGTGTTGTCACCATGTAAAATACTTGGCTTCTTCTTAATCCTAATGTTCTCAGCAACCAAACTCTCTTTTGCCCCAACTCTACAGGCCCCAACTTTATAGGAGTTTCCTTTCTGGGGAAAATCAAAACCTTTAAAATCACTCTCCTGTGTCATTCATTCTTGATTCTCAATGTAGAACTGGCTAAAAACTCTCAACAGTACCCATGCCATAGCCTCAAAATAAGACAGCCTTGCAATTTCCTTCATCACATTAGTTAGTCTGCTGCTCTTAATCTCAATCTCCCACAAAATCTCAGGATATCAGCAAAATATAGACACATTTTCTTCCAGAACAAAATATGCATGGTCTTGAGTCCAACTTCCAATAGAGTCCTTTCCAACTGAAACTTCTTGAGTCTTGCCTTATCACTTGCATTTCTATCAGCTTCTAGGCTTCTGAACTCCAATCAGAATCTCTCCTCAAGCTCAGTTTACAGCATTCTATGGCTGCTTCTACAGCCGGCATCGCCACACCTTTCTGAACTCCTCTCAGGAACCAGTTCCAAAGGCTTCTAAACCACACAGGTAGCATCAAAGCAAAAGATTCCACTTTTCTGGTACCAAAATTTGGCTTAGTTGCTTTCTTGTTACTGAGACACAATACCCAATACACAGATATTAAAGGGAAAGAGGTTTATTTTGGCTCATAGTTTGTAGGGGTTTCAATCTATAATCAACTGGCTCCAAGGCAGGAAGACAAACCACAGGGACATGGTAGAGGAGAGTTACTCACGGCATGGTGGACAAGAAGTAGGGAGAAAGTGAAGGGAGGAGCTAAACAGGGAGATAATCCCTTCGAGGCCATGCCTTCAATGAGCTCTTCACACCAGACCTGTCCACCCGTAGCAAGTCATCAATAAATCCTCATAATCCAGTTACCTTCCCGAAACCCCACCTATGAATGCATGAGGCTCTAGGGGTACATCTAGATATAAACCATAACACACACCCTCTCTCTTTCTCTCTCTTTTTCTTTTTCTTCTCTCTATCTTTCTTTCTGAGATTGGATCTATGTTGCCCAGGATAGTATTGAACTCCTGGGCTCAAGGGATTCTCTTGTCTCAGCCTCCTGATTTCTGAGTCTACAGTCACATGCTACCATACCAAGCTTATCATTTAGTTTTCAAGTAGTTAAATAAAATTTCATCAGTTAGGTCATTGACCTTACCAAACTGGATTAGGTCTCCTTTTTACTTTGTATCACAGGCTCTGATATTCTTCCTTTATATGACCTATCACCTAACAGAACTTGTAATTTTTGTACTTTTTTTGTTCAAGGGATCTCTGATATACTAGGCTATAAATTCTAAAGGATCATGAAATGTTTTTGGTTTTGTTCTCTGTTGTATTCCCAGTGCCTGATGCATACTAGAGGCTCAATACATAGTTACTGAGTGAGTGAACAAATGAAGACACTATCCTGAAAGTTAAGCAGATGCGTCAATACTGAATATGGATAACCCAAGAGAAGTCATAGCCCAGGTACTCTCAGTATGCAAAGCTCTTGCACGTCTATTTTAGTCAGAAGGCAGAGTACAGGAAATCTTCCTCGTCTGAGTGATGGCTCATGGTCCAAAATCTTAGAGTCTCCTTTTGGCTCTTCTTACTAGTTTTGTGAACCTAAACAAGGTTTTGTTTTCCTGGACCTCAGTTTCCTTTTACACCAAATAGAAATAATAACTTTTATCCTGCCTACCTCATAGTATGGTTGTAATATTCAGTGAAACAAAATATATCCTGTGGCACTTTGTAAACAGTAATGCATCATGCATTCATAAAGAATGGATACCACTATTTTCTTTTCTTTCTTTCTTTTTTCCTTTTAGTGTGGTATTGGGGATCGAAGTCAGACTTTTCACTGAGCTACATCCTCAGCCCTTTTTTAACAATATTTTTATTTTGAGATAGGATCTCACTTAGTCACTAAATTGCCCAGGCTGGGCTTAAACTTTCAACCCTCCTGCCTTAGTCTCCCAGAGTTCCAGGATTACAAGTGTGCAAAATCATGCCTGGCTTGGCTACTACAGTTAATGTCTCACCTGGGTTATCACTGTGACTGCCATCAAGGGTTTCTTTGGGCCTCCCTCATATTAAGGCATCACATAATGCTCTGAACTCTGGAATAAGTTGGTTACTTCCTGTGGAGGCAAAGGAGGTGTTCATTTTCATTGGGAGAACACATGTACTACCCCATCCAAGATATCTTGGGCATATTACAGTGTGTTTGTGTGTGTGTGTGGTTTTTTTACCTAAAAAGATAGCTTATCGCAGTTCAATAGAAAATGGACTCCCTGCATTTTTTGTGGTACTGGGATTGAAACCAGGACCCTGTCACTGAGCTACATCCCCAACTCTTTAAAACAAAATTATTTTTTAGACAGGGTCTCACTAAGTCTCTAGGCTGCCCATGCTGGGCTCAAACCTGCAATTCTCCTACATCAGCCTCCCTGAGTGCTCAGTTTCTGGTGTGTGTCACCACACCCAGCTTAGAATGGACGTTTTAAGGCCACAGATGATTGTTTCAGTGGCAGTGTGCTTAGAAAAGTCCCACAGATGGCCCATGTGGACTGACAACTCAAACTCCACATACAGAATGTTTGCTGTGGTCCAAATCGAAGGGTGGGTCAGGACAGAGCCTCAAGGCTGGTCCAGAAAGGGCACAGGCCGAAGTTTGAAAAGAATAAAAATCCTTTGTGCACACACAAATCAGGGCATGAGGAAATATTAGATGAGGTAAGAAATGCATTTTTATAACAACAGCACTTGTTTGTTCATGGTGCTAATTAAATATTTGTTGACTAAAAAAGAATTTTCTTTGCAAAAGCATGCAGTATAGCACTTGATTTTACAAAAGCAGAAAAAGGAAAATTCAAGAAATGAAAGACTGTTTTTTGTTTGTTTTTCCTTTCACCTAGTAGGCACGTGTTCTACTACTGAGCTACATCTCCAGAGCTGAGACTGAGAAAACCCAAATGATTTGTCATATCTCAGAACACAGGTTTGATGGCCCCTTGGCTAGGACTCAGGTTTCTCATTCCCCCAATTCTATCTTGCAGAATCGTTGCTCCAGGAAAGAGTTGTGAGAGATCTGAAGCCTATAAAAAATGAAGAGACTGAGTTTAATAATTCAAATAGCTTTGTGTGATGAATAGACCAGTTCCACATGGCTTCATGGCTGAATTCACACCAATCCTTCTCCAACTTCCAAAAAGTAAAAGAGAGAACATTTCCCAAAGGATTCTTTCAGGCCAGTATTATTCTGATATAAAAACCAGACAAAATCATCACAAGAAAAGAAGACTACAGAGCACATTCCTTATGAATATTGTCCTAGTTACTTTCTCATCACTGAGACACAGTACCCAACACCTGCGGCTTAGTGGAGGAGAGATTTACCTTGCCTCACAGTTTGGAGACAGTTCAGTCTGCAGTGGAGGGCTCCAGGGCAGAAGTGTCCACGGCTATTCCAAAGCAGAAGGAAAAGGGAAGAGCTGGTAGGGAAAGGCAGGTCCACCCTTCCAGGCCACACCCCCAGGGAACCATCTCTTCCTATCAGGCCAAACCCCTCTCCTAACAGCATGTACATCTATAAACTCACCTGCCAAGACAGCGCCTTCATGATCCCGTCACCTTCCCCAAAGCCTGGCTTAGGAACACGTGAGGCTTTGGAGGCCCAGCTAGTTATAAACCGTGACAAATACTGACACAAAGATCCCAACAAATGATAGCAAACAGAGTCCAACAACATGTAAAAAGGATTATCTACCATTACTAAATGGGTTTAGCCCGATAATGCAGTCTTGAGATATCCAGACCACTGGATATCAGTTTCAGTCCAGACCACTGTCATAAAGCGAAAATTGCAATAAAGTAACATGGACACGTGCTTTGGTTTCCCACTGCATATACATGTTGTTACGGCTTGGTAGCACATGCTTTTAATCTGAACACTGGGGAGGATGAGGCCGGAGGATCCCAGGAATTCAAGACCAGCCTGGGCTACTTAGTGAGTTCAAAACAAGCTTGAACTACAGGATGAGACCCTGTCTCAAAAAAGAAAAAAAGCCTATACTATAATCTATTTGGTGTATAATAACATTATGTCTAAAATCAAGTGCAGGGCGGGGGATTTAGCTCAGTGGAGCCGCTGTCTGCCTTGGAAGCACAAGGTCCTGAGTTTGATCCCCAGTACCAAAAAAAGAGAGAAAAGAATAAAAAACAAGTGCATACTTCAATTTAAAATATTTAAGGGCAGAGGGTTTGGCTCAGAGGTAAAGTCCCTGCCTAGCATGAATTAGATCCTGTGTTTGATCCTCAGCACTGTAAAACCTTATATGTATAAGCTTGGCTCAGACCCTGAGGCATTCAGAACCAGCCTTGTCAACTTAGGGAGACCTAGTTTCGAAAAGAAAAGCTTTGTTACTAAAATCCACTGTTGATTATCTGTGTCTGCTTTGCTAGCGGAGGATCTTGATCAGAAGAGTGGCTGCTGTAACAATTTCTTAAAATAAGATGACAATGCGTTTTGCCATATTGATTAACTCTTCTTTTCAGGAGAGACTTCCCTGTAGCATGTGATGCTGTTCAAAGGTGGTTAACACACAGGAAGGCATCTTTCTAAACTGACATCCATCCTGCAGAACCCTGCCACTTCATCAACTAAGCTTATGTATTATTTCGAACTCTTCTTGTCATTTCAACGACGTTCACAGCGTCTGCACCAGGAGTAGATTCCATCTCAACAAACCGCTTTTTTGTTCCTCCATAAGAATCAACACCTATCTGTTAAACCCTTGTCATGACTGGGCTGGGGATGTAGTGCAGTGGTAATGTGTGTGCATTGCACTCATGGAGCCCTGAGTTCCATCCCCAGCACCACAAATCTCATGTTATCATGAGACCGTAGCAATGCAGTCGCATCTTCAAGCTTTTCCTTGAGCTCTAGTTCTCAGTATTTCCACCAAATATGCAGTTGCTTCTTACCCAAAGTCTCAAAGCTTTAATTCATAAAAAAAAGATGGCATTTGAGAAGTTGAATAAAGCATGATGCAATAAAACAAGTTATGCCTCTACGTAGTGTGTGTGTGTGTTGTCTGGGTTACACTTATTTTCCCTGTATAATACTCTATACATTTCATCTTATTTTATTCAATTATGAATATCATGTGATTTAGAAGCCAGAAAAGCACAGTCCACTTGGGACCAAATCCTGCCTGCAGTCACCTGCTTCTGGAAAGTTTGGGTAAGGTGCAGAGAACCAGCCACACCCATTATTTCTGTATCTCTCATGGCTGTTTGTTTGTTTGTTTTTTGGTACCAGGGATCGAACTCTCAGAACCTTGCACTTGTGAGGCAGGAAGCGGCTCCACTGAGCTACATCCCCGGCCCTCAGCTGTGGCTGTTTATCTGCTACTATGCCAGAGTAGAGTACTTGAGAAAGAAACTCCATGCAGCCCGGAAAGCCAAAAACATTTGCTATCTGGTCCTTTATGGAAGTTTGCCAACCTTCTGCTTTCCAGGTCAGAACTTTTTTTTTTTTTTTGTACCGGGGATCAAACTTGGGTCCTTGCACTTGTGCAGCAGGCGGCAAAACCACTGAGCTAAATCCCCGGCCCCAGGTCAGAACATTTTAAAGTTCATGCTAGACATGGTGGCTGTGTGAAGGAGACACACAATCGCTTTCTCATCCCTTTTTCAGCTATTCTTTGTGATTTGTATACATTTCTGCAAGCATATTCTACTAGGCTACATTTAAAAATAATGTACCAAAACAAGAAATCTCCATCTCTACAAATCAAATGCGATATGAAAGCATTCTCTAATATGCATGCATAGAAAACTGTCTATATTCTCATAGTAGAAATTTTATATTTTATTTAATAAACAATGCAAGCACCTCAAACTGAAGATAAGTTTTCCCAAAAAGCAATTAGATCAAAGAGGCAATAAATGAAGAAATTACAGACTAGAAAAAAATGAAAGATAAGTTAGTAATAAGTCAATGAAATATATCCAAGGGAGTATTCAGAGACAAACTTTTTGATATTTTAAACTGAATTAATTGATTACAATTTTGAAATGAAGTCTTACTTTGCTGCCCCGGCTAACCTTGAACTCACCATCTTCCTGCCTTGGTCTCCTAACTGGGTGAAGTCTGCCTGCTGCTTTACCTCATGAATATCCCTAAACCTATGGTCAGGGAAGCGGATGTGAGACTTGGGTCTTCCACCTCTTTGCTCTCCTGCCCTACGAATACATTTTTTTCTCTTTTGCTTGATTCATTGTCTCAGTGATTGCATACTGTGCTGTAGACAAAACAGGCCTGGCTCGCTGACAAGACAGAATCTAATGGTATGTATCCACATCTCAGCTCTGTCACACGCATGGCACATGAAGTTGAGGAGGATACGAAACTTCTTAGAAATTTAATTTTCTGCTTTCCTTTCTTTGAGATGAGGGGGTGTCTCACCATATTTCCCAGATTAACCTCGAACTCCTGCAATCAAGTGATCCTCCTGCCTCAGCCTCCCAAGTAGCTGGGCTGACAGGTGCATCCCATCCAAGATGACCACTGTCATCACTTCTAACATCACACAATTTGACTTATTTTTGAACTACAGTACAAATGAAAATAAACAGTATGACTTATGAGGGTGGGCTTCTTACTTTGAGATAATTATAGATTCACATGAAGCTGTAAGAAAAGAGACAGTGAATTTCCCTGTATCCTGAACCCAGTTATTTGGATGGATGAGAACACACTATAATGTATAAGGCTGCCTTTCCATTGGACGATCCTCAGCAGAAGCATTCACGGGAATTTTTATCACATCTCATGTGGCAGTGTGCTCCTGCTAGTGCTGCCGGGCCCTGTGGGGTCTCTGGGCTCTGCAGCGATGGAGAGAAGTTCCAGGGCTGGATCATTTGTGATGAAGAGGTCTTTACTGACTTTTCTTGTGGGTCTTCTGGTTTCTCTACAGGAAAAAGTGAGTCTGCTACATGATGGTGACCGAGAGCATTTTCCTGATCATTCCCCCTGCTGGCGCTGCTCTTCTCTCCAGTGCTGTTGCTTTCGCTCGCAATGATCCTGGGGTTGGGGACCATTAGGGCTACATCACCTTCTTCCGTTGATGGAGGAGGTGGTTCCTAAAATGCCTTGCCACTGGTCCTGGGGTTCCTAACCCATTCTTCTCCTTCTTCCATCTTTCAGAATCTTTCTTTGGTTTCTTCTTGCATTATTTCCCTTGTTTACATGTTGTACTTAGCTTGAAGGTAAAGGGAGAAACAAATCTATACTATTTTTCTTATATAAATATTTTATAATTCATCAGAAAATTTTATTGGCACCCACTGGTTGAGCTAGCCCACATTATACTCAGCCTGCCATCATCTAAAACTTAATATACCTATTTTTAAAAAATGAATTTCTCTAGTATTTCCTCTTTTTTTTTTTTTTTTTGGTACTGGGGATAGAACTCGGGTCCTTCTGCTTGTGAGGCAGG
>NW_004624883.1:2864506-2924603 GCF_000247695.1 Heterocephalus glaber
TCTTTTTTCAGTGCTGAAGTTTGAGCCTAGGACTTTGCCTGTGCTAAGTAAGCACTCTACCACTGAGGATATCCACAGTCCTCTCCCTTCTTTCTGGAATTCAAATTACTATGATATAGAACTTCCTAGATTCATCCACTGGTTTTCTGCCATTTTTTTTCTATTTTTTGAATTCTTATTTTGTCCTATTTTCTAAGGTTAAACTTTATATCCTTCTAATAAAATTTCAGTGTCTTGCTTCATATTTTTAGTGTCCAATATATTATTTTTGGTATCTAAATGCTCTTTTTTCCGACCCCTTCTCCATGTTTCTTAAATGTTTATTTTCTTGTACCTTGATAAAATGATTTGTAGACTTCTTTGGAGTTTTCTTTTGTTTCTTGCTTTGTTGTTATTTCATCCAACTTTCTTTTATGTTTGTTGGCTTTTGGTCTTGTATTCCATGTAAGCACCTTTCCTCAGATATCTCCTAATTGTTGGCCTGCTGTCTGTTTAGGTTTAAGAGGGAAGAAGCTCCTGGGTGAATGCTCATCAAATGATGAGCTTCATTAGAGAACTCACCGGTGGGGATGCAGTCATTTCTGCTACATCCCAAAATGCCAATCGCTTTCTGTTGTTTTTGTATCTTGGGGTGATCAGTATGTCCTGAGACATAGCTTCCCATCTCTCTCCTGAGTCACATTCAGTTTCTTTTTTACTTCTCAAGAAGTTGAAACTAGCTGTTCCCCAAGATGACTCAATTCTCTGAGGCATTCAGAATTCCAGAAATATTTCCATATGCATTAGGTTATTAAATGCCAGAAAGATAAAACGAGGAGAGAAACTCGATTATAAGTAATCCAAGTTACTTAAGTTCAATTTAAAAAGTGGTCAAACAGTAGTAACTAAAGCATTCAGTTGCTATAGAAATTAATTAATTTCATAGCCATCTTTTGTTAAACAATTTGGCAATGTGCATGAAAGGCCATAAAACTTTTCTTGATCTTGTAATTCCATATCTTTGACTGTAAGGAAGTAGGTTTATGTGTACCATTTCTTTGAAACACTCTAAAGCAATAGCTCTATGCACAAAGACGACTGTCACATTATAATAAGTAAAAGGGTCTAAGTGTGGACTAGTACAGGTATTTCCAAACTAATTATGCTATGTCCATATAACACATTATGAAGCCATTAAATTCAGATTGTAGAATTTTATTTAATTACATAAAAATTATTATTATAATGTTAACTTCTAAAATCAAATTATAAAATTCTAGGCTCTATACAGTCTTTATAAGGTAAAAGAAATGTAAAAGAAAAGAAATGTACCAAGATGGTATCAATATTACCTCTAGTGAGATGTTTTAAAACACTCACTTTTCAAACTTCTCATTTATCTACAATAGGTTAGATTACTTTTATAATCATAAAAGAGAAAACAGTATATATGTTCTATTGTCTCAAAATGATTAGAACAAAGTACTTGAAAAGTAATAGCGAAAAAAGCTATGCTGTCTTCTGATGCAATAGGGAAAATAATTCCTATGAGTGTTTGTTTTGGAAAAGCACAATGTATACTCTACACCATTGTCAATACAGTGCCGAGGTAATATTTGTGAAAAGGCCTGGCTGCAACCCCAGAGGCATCTCTGCTGATTAACTGATCCTTTGAAATTACTGCCTGGAGGGGTCACTTACACTCCAAGGAAAATAACATTTTTCCATGTCCTCTAATTTCACACAATGAGACAGGAATTTAAATATATATGCTTTAGAAATTTTTGATTTAGTTTGAAGAGGTATTACATAAATATTTTGAATATTCAGTTTAAAGTTCAACATAATGGAAATGACCATGCTGTTCCACATGAGGACAAAGACAACTTATGTTGTCTTTCACAAGTTTTAATTGGCAGGGACCTTTTTGCATAGAAAGGTTGCCTTCATCTGAATACTCTGTATTTTTTAGTACTGGCTGCTTTACTAGCTCATGAATCAGCCAATGAATCGTCTGTCTCGTTTGATAGATACATCTCTCAGATGCAGATCAATCTATTTTGAAATGAACAAGGGGGCAAGGGTCCTTTTTGAGCTGTTCCGTAGGAGGCGAGAATGGAAATGAAAGCTCAAAGGGCCCTTCATGCATCAAATTGCTGCTGACTCATAGGCAGTGAGTGCTATTTGTTCAACCATGTGGATGGATGTGGGTAATTCAACCTTGCACATTCTCCCCTCAAGTTGTTTTTGTGATCAAGGTGATAAATCAATCTCTCTCTATCCTCCTCCTCCTCCTCCTCCACCTCTTCTTCCTCCTCCTCTCTCTGTCTCCCTGTCTCTCTCCCTGTCCTCCTCCTCCACCACTACCACTTCCTCTTCTCTCTCTCTCTCTCTCTCTCTCTCTCTCTCTCTCTCTCTCTCTCTCTGGTATTTTGTACTGGGGTTCAAACCCTGGGCCTTGGGGATGCTAGAGCTCCACCCCACCCCGGAGATGCATTTCCCAATTAGTGGACTGACAGGGTCTGGGCCAATCATTGACAAAGAAATGGTACATGTATCCAACTTCTTACACCTCATTCTCATAGGAGCCATCAACTAACATCAAGCTTGATCTGGTCATATTCTCAGTCCTTCCATTCTCTTAGTTGTTAGCTGTGGCATCTCTTTGACCTTGGCTACCCAGTCCTGACCCTTCTGCCTGTGTGTTCTATTCCAACCTTCTAGCTCCCTGTGCGGTATCTTTCTTTCTCAGCTCCCAGGATCAGACCTGGGCCTGTCTATGATTGGATTCTACTTTTGCTCATTGGAAGCTGATGCTGATTTACCTATGACCTGGACCTCCAGGCCCCTCCCCAACCCTACACAGGGCTCCCGTTGAGATCTAGAGAGAGCTGGCTTCCAACATCTGCTGAAATTAGCCCTTCACAGTTCACCATTGGCCAGAGTTAAGACTAGTTCAAAAAAAATAATTAAAGTTGAAAAGAGATTTGTGGATATTCAACAACAAACCAACCTGCAAAATTGTCCAGAGGGGCTATCTAAATTATAGCTTATTTGACACATCAGTAAGGAAGTATATAATTTGAAAATATTCAAAGGGAATTGATTTCCTCTCTCGTGCCTGACACTAAACACTTTCCAATCCCACAGTCCAGTGATGTACGTGAACCCATTTTAAGCATTAGATGTAAATAGATAGTGTAAGTGAAGGACAAAACTCGGTGTCCTATAAACTGAAGCTGATTCCATCACACTGAATATAATGCCATGAAGTTTTAGGAAATCAGAATCCAAGAAGTCATGGACATTCTTGTTAAGGTGCAGTTTTTGTGGCTCTATTGCTTGCAGGCATTGGTCAGCTTATAGTTTTTGAGTTGCTTGTTAGTATTGAATGACTTCTCTCTTCACGACCACTATCTGATTTACTACTGGTGAGATCCAAAAGTACTGAAACAACAGGCTTGAGAGCTTCCACCCACAATGCATCTGTGGGCTGGGGATTCAGCAAATTCCTCGGCAGGCAGGCAGTGTATAATAGCAAGTTCATTAACTATTTTCTCCTAGCCCCACAAAGCCAAGAAGTTAATTGCTCCCCAGGCAGGGTGGGACTTGTTTTCTGGATCTTAGTGACTGAGAAAACTGAAACTTGTTTGTGTTTTCCAGCCACAAGCCATCCGCTTAATGTCTTCGGTATGGAAACACTCTGGTAAAGGCATTGAGCAGAATTTAAAGGAATTGCTGAGTATTCAAAATTAAAGTATAAGCAGAGGGAAATTTTAAGAATTTTAAAATCTTTCTTCCTGGTTCCGAAGTCTTTCCCTGAGGCTGATATTAGGCAGGGCGTGGTCAATTTCCTTTAGAGGAGAGACACTAAGTCCACTTCCCCAGATTTTCTGGCTTCACCAGCCGTGAGTTTCCTCCACAGTCAAATGTTACAAATTCTTAATTTTGACATTCTGAGTTATGGAAAATTGGGCAAAGAAAGACTGAAGTTTCATATCTGGTGTCATCAAGGGACATAAGTCATGTTTCTGAATGCGTTTGCAGAGGTTGGGTAAGGAAGAAGCAGAGAGGACCACAACTACGATCTTAAAGTAAGTTTAAAATTAGCCATTTGCAAGTGAAGAACATCCCATTTGTATATTATTCCCATTTCATCCTTGGCAAAGACTCTGGCAATTGTTTTTCCATCTTTATTTGTGTTGATATTTGTTTTAGTAAATGTGGAAACAATGAAAATATCCATCATTGAAAATACTCTTGGGGGTCAGGGATTTAGCTCAGTGGCACCGTGCTGCCTCACAAGCTAAAGATCCTGAGTTCGATTCCCGGTACCTGAAAAAAAAACAACAAACCTCAGGTGAAAATACTCTTCCAACTTAACTTTTGAATATTTCAGAAGAACTCTCAGCCTCTGCTCAGATTTATGAGACTTGACTATATTTTTGAACAAGGATTATAGATTTTCCAAAACCTGACGGAGTTAATATATGTACCCGTTGCTTAGAGTTTATTTTCTGATTATACTACAGGTTATCAAGCAATTAGTAAATGTGGACTGATTGCTTGATAACCTGTAGTATAATCCTTGTTCAAAAATCCTTGTATTGGCTGGCATGGCCAACAGTGAGAAAGCACTGAAATAGCAGGCCCGATCCCCACGTGTTTCAAAATAACAGTGTGGCTAACAATTTGGAACTGCTGTTAAGCATAAATAGATAATTCAATACAAAAAGGTATGTGACAAAGGATCAATATTAAAGGAAATTAGAGAAAGGCAAAAATCAATGCTAGATAAGGATGAGTTGAGGGTTTAATCAAGGATATGAAGCTTAAGTGGGGAGTGGGATTTAAAGGAAGCTGAGATGTGGACACAAGAAGAACATAGTTATAGTTAGAATCTGGAAAAATGCCTCTTCTAATCTAGGGCTTCATGCCTGTTAGGCAGTTCCTCCACTTCTGCTCCCAAATAGTTTCTTTTGACTAGAAACCACGAGATGAAAACAAAGGAAAACAATGCTGTACATAATTCCCCCAAAATTGGTATTTCATTTGACTAATGGGTAGCTATCAGTTTTCCCACAGTAAATACACACACACACACATATATGCAATTGTAATGTTAATAAACCACATATCCCCCCCCCCCATTTTTTTCTCTCTCTCTGAAGGGGGCTATATAGCCCAGGCTGTTATGGAATTTGTGATTTTCCTGCCTCAGCCTTCCAAATAGGTGGGAGATTCCTTTTGAATGTTTTAAATTATATACTTCCTTACTGATGTGCTCTAATTTAGATGGCCCCTCTGGATAATGTTACTCTTTCTCTTGCAAATATGTCCAAAGTGTTCCTGATGAAATATGCCTGATGAAATGTTCCTAATAAAAAGTATTTTATTGTGTATAGTACACATTCAACAGGCTTTTATAGAAGTAATCTGAATTGAAAATTAAAGCTACAAGACTAATTTATTTAGTTATGAATAAATTAGAAAGGATCCTGATTCATAATATTCAGTTAATAGTGCAAAAAAATGAAGTATGGATATAGTTTTTGCTCTCTAGTTGATAATAGATAGCATATATGTACGTGTGTGTGTATATATATATATATATATATACATATTTTTTAAATTGGACCCTTATTTGGCAGGTAAACTGTGCCTCAAATTTATGATGTCTAAAATGTAGCACAGTTTAAGAGAATCATCTATCTGCAAGGTAATCCTAGAAATTAAACATTAAAAGTACATTAGGTTCAAGTTCATTCAAAGTATTTGAAACTATATAATTGAATTAATGCCGCACCAATGTAGAAGATTCAGTATGAGAAGTGGCAAATTTTTACATCGGCTTTTACCTCTTCTGAAAACACTGAACCTAATAGTGAATGAGGTAGCTTTTTAATTTTCTCCATTGTTAAAATCTTCCTAATTTCAACTCTTTATTTTGTACTATTCATTTTCTCATGTTTTATTCATTCCCGGAATCATCCATACAACGGGCGAAACTATAAAGAGTGGTTTCATGGCTGGCTTTTCCCACCTTTTGGGGATTCCTGATCACAAAGCTGTGTGAAAGGGGCTTCTGAACCCTCAGGGAGTTGCACGGTTTGCCTTGGCCCCCTTTGCTAAGATGTCTTGTTTTGTCCTTCCTCCTTCGCACCTCCAGGGCTACGGAATCACTGACCAATGCAGTCATTTCCTTAATTTTTTTTCCTGTTTTTCACTTTCCCTGAATGTTTTCACCTCTCGCACTGATTTTCATCGGCCTTACAGACTCGACTGCAACAATAAACACAGCCCCAAGCTCCATCTCATTGGCTCTCTACATTCAGTTCCAATTTGATTTTATTTCACCGGAGTTCTCTCCATGTCTTACAAAATCACATTTTAATGTTTTTGTTGTATGTTCTCTTCTCTCAACTTTTGAATCCTTTTTAAATTAAAAAAGATAGAATCTGTTTTGAATACAAAACAAATTCAGAAGTTGCTAAACCAACAATTAGGTAATTGTGAGCACAATTAGCTACTGGCTGTTCCTTCTGAAGTAACAAGTGTTTGCCTGTGTCAGTAATTATTTGTACAAAAAATTCTGCACTTTTGCATTTTGGCAATTAATTAAATCATGCAGCTAAAATTATGCATGATAATGAGGCATAAAGAACAAAATGCAAATACAGAATGCTTATAAAAACAGCCTTCACAAAGAGTAAATTTTCCAGCCACATGTGAAGAGGATCTATTGAGGAGCCATCTGATGCTTTCTTGTGAAATTGGTTCACAGTTAAGGGGAGAGATTTGCTTAGAATTTTCTCTTCTAATGCTATGCACCTCAATTTCCCACAGAAACATCTGGGGGTGCAGAATGGCTTTGGGCCCCTTAAAGACGCATCTGTTTCTCTCTGACTGCTGAAAACTCCCCTTCCACGTCACAAAACAGAAGTCTAAGGGGTATTTTATCATCTCTTTTAATGCCTCTCTTCCTTGATCTGGGGGTAGGTGCTGGGCACTGTTCTAGGCCCTGGAGTATAGTACTGAACAAAAGAAAGCCCCTGGCCCTCATGGATCGGTCATTCTAGAGGGAGGAAACGGAACAAGTACACAAATAAATGCACACAGTTTCAGATTCTATCATGAAAAATAAAGGGAAGGAAATAGAGATTGAGAATTGAAGCCCACTTTCGTGGTTGTTGGGAAAAGCCTCTTGGAGCAGGTGATATTTCACTGGAGACTCAAAAGAAGTGAGGTAGTGAGGCGTGCAAATGTCTTGAAGGAAGAGCTTTCCAACTAGAAAGCAACTAGTTGTCTCAGTGGGTACAGTAGGATATAAGCCTGGAGCAGAAATGGTGAAGAGAGAGTAAGACGAGTCTAGGAAGGTAGCAGAGGCAATATCATGCAGGGTCTTGTAGATCACGATAAGGTCTTATTTTGGATTTTACTCTGACAATACTGGTAAAGCCAAAGACAATTTTGAACCCCAGAAACAAACCACCAACTGTGAGGTTTTCATGGGCCACGCCCTTGACTCTACCCAACTGTGAAGCAGGCTGAGTCTCACAGTGTGGCTGACAGAGAGGAGCATATGTACTATGCTTTGTTCTTTGTATCAGCAGTCTACTTCCTGGTCCAGTGTCATCAGAGTAAAATCCAAAGCAAATCTTCTCCTTCCTTCTCTTCAAAATGAGAATACATAAGATCTGCCCACAATTCATTTCTGGACATTGACTGGGTGACCTCTGACCCTTCTAGATTTGGTTCTTAATTCTAGTACATTTTTGTAGATTCTACGAGATCTTCTATGTATATACTTATGTCACTGCAAATAGTTCTAGTGAGCAAGGACACTCCTGACTAGTTCCCAATTCTAATGGAAAAGAAGTTGCTCTTCACAAGAGCAACTTTTTTTTTTAAAAGGAAGAAAATCTTTCACTATTTCATCACTAAATATAATGCTAACTCCGTGTCTTTTTTAGATGCCCTTTGTCAGGTTGAGGAAGTTTCCTTTTCTTACATTGTTGAATATATATTTATATATTGAATTGATGATGGTGAGGTTTTTACAATTTTCCCATCTCTTTAAATGATCTTCTGGGTTTTCTTCTTTACTCTACTGACCCACATTAATCGATTTTCAAATGGTCAACTAGTCTTGCATTTATGGGATGAATTCCATATGATCATGATACATTATCCTTGATTTTTAAATTTTGGTAAAATATATATAACACAAAACTTACCATCTTAATAGATCCTAAGCACAGTGTATATTCACATTGCTGTGAAACCATCTCTGCCATTCCTCCCCAAAACGTTTTCATCTTCCCAAATAGAAACCCCACCTCTGTGAAACACTAATTCCCCTTTCCTCCTTCCTAGCTCCTCGCACCCACCATTTTACTTTCTGTCTCTGTGAATCTGACAATTCTAGAGACTTCAAATAAGAGGAATTACACTATGTTCATCTGTTGTGACTGTCTTATGTCACTTAGCAGAGAGTCTTCAAGGTTCACCCACGTGGTAGCATGTTAGAAGGCATTGCCTTTATGGCTGACTACTAGTCTATCAAGTGGGAATACAACATTGTGCTCATCCATTCACCTGTTCATAGACACTTGGGTAGCTTACACCTTTGGGCTTCTGTGAATAATGCTTGTATGAGTAATGGGCACACAAATATCTCATCAGATCCTGCTTTCAATTCATTTGGGTGAATACCTACAAGTGGAATTACTGAATCCTGTGATGATTCTATGTTTAATATTTTGAGGAACCATGGAACCTTTTGCCATAGAAGCCACATCATCTTATATTTCCACTAGCAATGCACAAGGGTTCCAATTTCTCAGCATCTTTGCCACCACTTGCAATTTTCTGATTTTCTTTTCTAAACAATAATGGGTGTGAAGTAGTGCACTATCTCTTTTTTACAAGTATTGAGGATGTACTCCAGGCCTTGCACATGCTACACTAATGTCCTATCACTGAGCTACATCCCCAGGTCTCACTGTGGTTTTAATTTGCATTTCTTTAATGATTAATGTTGTTTAGCATTTTTTCATGTGCTGATTTGCTGTTTGTATAACTCCCTTGAAGAAATGCCTGTTCAAGTCCTTTTCCCATTTATCAATTGACTTTTGTTGTTGTCGAGTTGTAAGAGTTCTTTAATTATTCTGGATATTAACCCTTTATCAGATATATGATTGAAAAATAGTTCCTACCATTCTGTAAGTGGCCATTTTACTCTGTTAATAGTGTCCCTTGATGCACAAATTTTTGAAAAATTTAATGAAATCTAATTCTTTTTTTTTTTGTTACCCATGTCTTTGGTGTTTTATCTAATAAATCATGGCCAAATCTAATGTTATGGAGGTTTTTTTCCTGTGTTTTCTTCTGAGGATTTTATAGTTTTATCTTTTGCATTTATATCTTTGATACATTTTGAGTTAATTTTCCTGATGGAGTAAGATAAAGGTCTAGATTTTTTCTCCTTGGAGTATGGATATCAAGCCCAGCCTTGGTCACTTAGTGATTCAGTGAGAACTTGTCTCAAAATGAAAAATAAAAAAGGGCTGGGGATGTTGCTCAGTGCAAAGATCCTAAGTTCAATCTCCAGTACAAAAACAAACACACAAATGAACAAACAAAAACCTCACCCCCAGCACTCTGGGATGCTGAGGGAGGAGGGCTATGATTTCAGGACCAGCCATGTTAGCAACATTGGAAGACCTTGCCTCAAAATAAAAAGGAGCTGGGGATGTATCTCAGTGTGAAGGCTACAACCTACGGGAAAACAAAATGACTATGTGAGGCTATATTTCTGTTTGGTTTATGTATTTTATTTTTATCTGTATGTATATGTGTTTTTCCTGGCACTACAGTTTTGATTATTAGAGCTCTATAATATTAATGTAGCCACTCTCTCTTTGTAATGATTATCATTTGCATGGTATCTACTTTGCATCCTTTACTTTGAATCTTTCTTCATTTTTATAAAGGCATTTCCTGTAGATGAGAGTATAGTTCAGCAAGCTGATTATCATTATCCAACCTGACAAGTTTTGTCTTTTAGTTAGGATTTTTGCATTGTAGAGGCCCCTGGGCATTCAGGCGGGACTAGTTCCATGACTCTCATGAATACAAAAACCCTTAGATGCTCAATCCTTTATATAAAATGCTGTAGAATCTGTATCTAACCTGCACAATCTTCCTGTGTACTTCAAATAATCTCTAGATGACTTACTAGATGATTTATAATAATTAATGCAATGTAAATGCAATTTAAACTATTGTTATACTATATTGTTTTGGAAATAATGACAAAGAAAAAAGTTTGTATATGCTCAGTATAGACAGTTTTCCTTTTTTTTTGGAATGTTCTCAATCCATGAGTGGTTGAATCCACGGATGTGGAATCTTTGGATACGAAGGACTAATTGTGTTTCTTTTAAGCTAATTATTTGTGGGGTTTTTTTTGTTTGTTTTTTTTTTTTGGTACTGGAGATCGAACTTGGGTCCTTGAGCTTGCGCAGCAGGCGGCGAAACCACTGAGCTAAATCCCCGGCCCTTAAGCTAATTATTAATATGCTGTTTTTTGGACCCCAATACCTTCAGGCTGCAGATAGAAGAGCTCCCTGTCCTGTCCCTGCCTGAACCCCTGGAGCTTGCCCACCCTTGGGCAGTTCGCTGTGGGAGGAGTCAGTCAGAAGCCACTGCATCTACAAACACTCAGGGCTCCCCCGGGAGAGCAGGGCACCACGAGGTGACAAGATTGGGGCATTGAGTCAGGAGTGCAGCCTAGAGTTGATGGCAATGCGGACTAAAACAGTGCCAGTGCTGGGTGCGAGGACAATCACATGGCACTTTTTGTGTCTAAAAGACATTTTTAGCACCAAAGGGTCTATGCTTCTGCGATTCTGCCTGGGAGCAATGATGGTGCTGTATAGGAAAGGGTTGGTGGCTAGAGACAGACCTTTCTTCAGGCTCGCACTGCTGGGTTAATGGAGCCTATTTAGAGTAGGCAAAAAAAAAAAAAATTGAGGCCATCTGTATACTTAACAGAGCTGAAAAGCATATATGACATGAAGAGAATCCTTTTGGAATTTACTGGCCAATTATTGAAAATTTCAAAATGAATTAAAATAACACTTCCATGAATGTATTACTTAATTTTCCCCCAAGTAAAACAGACCAGATATTTTTATGGTATACCGGAAAAAATGAGAGACTTTTGATGGAAACTCAAGTGACACAGTGAAAAGTCTATTTAAGATGTAATGGAATTATTACCATGGCTCTGTGAAGTGGCAGCGGAACAAACTGGAGATGAACATGGATCTAGGTGTCCTTCCATGCCAGGGGTGACTGGAGGCCCACTTTGAACAAGGATGCTCTGGTTTGCCTTGAGAGTCATGGAGCTGCAATATTTATGTACTTGACAAGCACATAGAGATAAAGCTTGGCATTACTGGCTTCCTGGCTTTCAGATAACTCTTTTGGAGATTTCCATGGAGCCCCTGTGCTTGGTACAGAGGCTACTAGGGACTGTCCTACTCTTTGACATTGGCTGGCCCCCTACAGGACAGACAAGATGTAACCTGACACCTCTAGGCAAGACTACTAGATTTGCTGGTGGGATTCCCAGGGTCTAAAATGTTGCATTTGGGTGGGGTGGACATCTAGAGGACCTTCCTGCCTTGGTGAGTATTCTGTGGTGATGGTTATAGCCTTACCACCTGACCAGGCCCTTCTTCCTGCTAGGCTGTCTGGGAGGACAACTTTGTGTCGCAGGTACTATTGATAGCTGTGCCCATTGCTGACAGAAGGGCTCCATGGCTTCAGAAATGATAGTTGCATCCTGCAAGACCAGCCAGGTTTTCTTTTTGACTCCCAAGCTCTTCCTATTCTTTGCTGCCACTAATCTCTGCATCATTTCTGAGGAAGCTTGTTTGAAACATTATCAGGGTAATGCATGTAAAAGTCCCCTTCTTTTGAACATTGTCTCTGACAGCTTGGTACTAATTGCATAATTAAAATTAATTCATGCCAATGATGTTTCCTACAAAAGACACCCATTATGCACACACTGTCATTAGTTCCTTGCATAAAAGTGGCCCTGAAAGAAGAGAAATGATTTGCTTAAAGGGCAAGAAGTATTTGAGGGTCAGGGAAGATGAAACCTGATTTCTCTGGCTCTCTTCTCCACGGTGGCTTAGGGCTTTCAAAGCATTACATAAATGCTCGCCTCACTGAACATCTTTGTCTCCATCATTTCCTGGTTATTTCAGACGTCAGGCCTCATTGAAGCTTTGAAATTTAATAATTAGAGTCTGCCATGCCCAGTGTCTGTAAGTACAGCTACAAATGACAATATTTTACTTAAAATGCACCCAGGAAAACTCATGCCATTTAAAAAATGAATCCCCTCTGAAAATGAGTTTAGGGGCTTGTTTCTAAAGTTTATAAAGAATTAGGATCTGAGCTTGAGTCGTGCCATGGAGAAAATAATGCCTCCAAAGCCGACCTCTCAGAGGGGTCCAGATTTGAAATTAGGATTGGATAGGAGACTGAAATCTCCAGATTCCTTTCTGCGATACATTTTCTCTTTGTCTGAGGGTCAAGGGTTGTTGCTATTGCGAAGAAAGTTTTATATTTATAAAATATAAAATATAAATAAAATATAAAATATAAAATATATATAATGTAAAATTAAGTTCACGAACTTAATTGTTTCTGTGATTCTGGTCACAAACCGAATTGGATAAGAATCAAACCAAATTTCCCCGTGAGGTCAACATTGAACCTGACCATTGAATTTGATTCAGTTCGCATCCAGTTGGGTTTGCGACCAGAATGGTGCAGAGAATTGAGTTCATATACTGAGGCACCACTGTATTAACTTTATGCATCCCGAGCTTCATGCTGGAGCCAAATTAAAGTTGGTTTAACATCTCTCAGTGCTTTGAAATTCTTTTTTAACTTGTCACAAAATAGGCCAGGTTGAGAAAACAACTCAGGTGAAATCCATTCCTCCCAGAGGATCAGGAACTCTGCTGAGCAGGTGAGAGGCAGTGAAGTCATCACCCCTGTCTTTATGTGATGCTGAGGATGGAACCCAGGGCTGCCTGTATAGGCCCACAGCATTCCCCCGTGTGACATGATCTACTGTTTCTAAAGACTCGGAGACCCGGATGGAGCCTAGTGGTACAGTGCTTGCCTAGTATGCGAAAAGCCCTAGGTTTCATCCCCAACACCCAGAAAGACTCCCAGGGAAGATGGCTTCCTCAGCCTCCCTCAGCCACTCCCCGGCACCTTCCCTCTGACCTTTGCGGCTCCAGACACCAGACACCGCTGGGCCCCTGACAGTGGCATCTACCAGGCGCGACCAGTGTCACTGGTTAGCACAAGCCTTTTCCCTCTGTAATGGAAATGAAAACTATAGAAACCATATGAGCTTACAGGCAAGAGCTTTGATTGGAAAGTAAGAGGAAATGAAGGAAAGCACAGCTGTGATGAGGGGCAAGTGGGTTCCTTAACAAAGGAAAGTAAAAGAAGACAGAAAAAAGGCTTTTGTCTGGGGATGGAAGGGGGCACAGGCCTGAAAAGGTGGCTCACACTGGCCTGTCCACAGAGTGGAGACCAGTTTACAGAGGTGGGTGGGGTGGGGGTCCTGCCAATCACTGTCTCTGCTCTGGAGCAACCCTCAGGCTTGAGGGGCACTTTGTTTGCTTCTGCTTGGGAGGGCGGTCTCACCAGCAGGTGGCCTGCCAGGCCCTGTTTTTCCTCAGAGCCAGGTTTCAGACAATGTTTGGGGCATGGCTCCAGGGCATCGCTCCAGGGAGAGGATCTGGAAGTGGTCATTGGAAAAGCAGGCAATCGGATGCCTCTGTAAAGCCTGAGAGTTATTTTCGTTCTTCTTGTCTTACCTTTGTGTTCTCAGTCTCAAAGGAGGATTGTGTAGGCTTGGTAAATTTCAGGCTGATAAACCATGTTTTGCCAACTTCTCCAAATGATTTCCATACCTAGACCCAAAGTTTTGAGGTAAAAAATGTTAGCAAATCAAAATTAACCTTTGCTTTGCTTTTAGTTACCTACTGGGCATCTGTTGGCCCAAGTGGAGTCAGTTTTTATAGCAAGAACAGCAGTTAAATCCCTGAGTTAAAATACACTTCCTCCCCTTCTTCTTTTAGTAGTGGGGATTGAACTCAGGGCCTTTGCATTGAGCTACATCTCCAGCCCTTTCTCTCTCTCTCTCTTAAATTTTGAGACAGGCTCTCCGTGTCCCAGGCTGGGTTCAAACTTGTGATCCTCCTGCCTCAGCCTCCCAGGGTTTTGAGATTATAGGCATGCACCACTTCACCTGACTAGAAATTGTGCTTTATTTATTTATTCATTTATTTGGCGGAAGGGTATTGAGATGGGGTCTCACTATGTAGCCCAGACTGGCTTTGAACCTGCTGCGATCCTCCTGCCTCAGCTTCCCGAGTAATCGGATTACTCGCTTGTCACTCCGCCATGTTTTTTTTAAATTAGTAAAAGGCTGAGGACCCAGAAGTTTGTCCTTTATCCCTATGGTGGGCTCCGATGGTGTTAGTACTCAACAAGGACCATACTTTGGTGTCCCTCAGGCCACCATGACGCCTTTGATCACAGTGAGGTCTTGGAATATTCAGCTCCTCAGTTGAGCCCTGATTGGATGTAATAAGTTCAGTCTCGTGGGCTCTGCACCGTGATCAGGTGCTGTTCATCTAGAACCCGGGGGTCTTCCTGCACAGGGCAGAGGGCCTGGACTGGAGAATTCCGTGACCGAACAAGCTACGGGCTACGGCAGGAGAGTGCCTGCAGCGGCAGATCCGGAGCCCTTCTGGGAGACCCTCCCCTCCACGAGGTGGAAGGCTCCGCAGCCCCGTTTTGCATCGGGGTGCCTGCCAAATTCCTGGTATGTGGGGATCAGTCCACAGCCGCCCTACTCGCGCAGCGTTGGTCTCCCTTGTTCCGCCAACAGGAGTGGGGCTCAGAGGAGCTTCCGTATCCACCTGCTTTTGCGGCTGTCTCACGGGGGGGGGGGGGGGGCGAGCCCCCGGCACGGGCACGGGCGTGGCTGGGCCCCACTGCTGCTCTTTGGCGGCCATGGTGGTGGGGCCCTTGGGCTCTGCGCAGGCAGGCGAATCCCCACTTTGTTTTCCTGGGCACCCTGGGGTGGGGCTGGGTTGGAGGTGTGTGGGATGCTCGCTCACGTTGGGATGCCCTTCAGTACAAGAGGCTCTCAGTGACTCTTCCTGGGAGATTTTGGAACTTGTCCAGGCATCTAGGGTTCCCGCCAGCCCCAACCCCAGGAGCAGGCTGGGAGGAGAGAAAAGTAGTGCTGGGGGGGGGCGTGGGTGGAGGGATCTCGGGAGGCCCCATAGCAATGTCGAGGGGCACGCACTGAGCTAGTCCGCCCCTCAGCGGATTGCGCCTCAGGTTTCCGGCGACCGTTAAGGCCTTGGGGTCCTGGTGGCAAGCGCGAGGACGGAGAGGGTCGGCTCGCCGGAGGCCCGTGTGCCTGTTTCCGTGTTCCTTGGCCTTGCAGCGGTGAGCTTGGTGTGTGTGTGTGTGTGTGTGTGTGCGCGCGGGAGAACATGTGGGTGTTAATGAACCTGTCGGTGTTCGGCGCCTACAATCCCGGAAGGCCGGTGATGGACACGTGTGCACGTAGATATCGAAGTCCCCTAAGTCAGTAAGTGGGGTACCCCAAAGTATTCTTGTTCTGTGAGAGGAAGAGAGAGAGAGAGAGAGAGAGAGAGAGAGAGAGAGAGAGAGAGGGAGAGAGGGAGAGGGGCAGACAGAAGCTCGTGGAGTTTCGGGTCTTTTAAGATGACGTGGCGCGTTCACAAGTTGGCGATGGCGGCCATGGCGGCGGTTGCAGCTTGGCGCAGCTTTTGGCTCCTTTGTGTGTTGAGGAAGCCGAGCTTTTGTTTCATAGTTAGGCAAGATGAATCCTCCGTATAGCTCGAGAAATTTAATTCATTATTTTATATTATTAGTAGTATTGTTTTATTTTAGTGCTCTCTAATCTTACTTTGTTGTGGACTTTCATCGGTGGTAGCTCATATCCTCCCTTTCTTGGCATAAACAGTGATATAATTGCTAACTGGAAAGGGAAAAACTACGTTAAGCCATGTGCTAGGAGTTGGAAAATGGAAGTATTGGAAAGGGAAGTAAAACCCAGCAGCAAAGTGTGATCGCTTGTCTGTCGGTTCACATTTCGGCTGCTATGTTGTCACAGCGTGCAGACCTCAGTGGCTTGCACACCGGGGAGATGTGTTTAAAAGCACAAAGTGAGTTGCAGGCTGTGTGCAAAATGAAATTTCAAGGAATTTTGCTCCTTGTTCAAAAGTAACAGCCCCCAGTGAACTTCCAAATCCTTCGAACTGGCGCAAAATTTAGAAGAGAAGAAAAACAGAGTGGAGCCTCACAGGGCCAGGAGAGAAAAATCACCCATAGCAAAGTCCCGGGAAGTCTCCCTGTCTTTGTGCCTCGGTCTTGTTCACCAGTGCCTTGCTAGTCTTCCGCTATTTTTTTCTGACCCCAAACATGTGGAAAGAATTGCAGAGATAATCTTTATTCTTATTTTTTAAGATACACTGATTTAGTTAACTATTTCCAATGCTCTCATCAACAAAGGATGCTTGGATGAAACCTGCTCTTCATCCTTGTCCCAAATTATTTTGAATGAAGGCTCTATGAGAAAATTGCATTATTCTTCTATTTGGTGTTTGAACGAAATGAAATCGGCAGCAGGCTTTTTCTGTAGTGATTAACTCGCAAAATGATTGTGAACTAAAATTGCAAGTAATCCACTCCGTAATTCTCAGGGCTTCACACTGAGAGCACTATGGACAGGGACACTTAATCCTGCAGGCCTCAGGCAGGACAGCTATTACTATGACCCTAGGTTGCTGCAGCTGAGTGGCTTTAGGTGCGGCTTCCGCAGGGGACCTTGGGTGCTGCGTGACAAGACCAGGAAGGGGCACTCCACTTTTCTCACCTCAGTTGCTTATTTTACTACCCAATAATTTTCTTTCAAGTCCTCACCATGTGAATGTTGATATTTCTAACAGGAAAATACTTCTACATGATTCATGAGAAAAATGTCCACATATAACATATCTTCATAGATTAAAAAAAAAAGAACAATGGTCAATTTTCCCGTGCTGCTCTTTAATGGAAGGAGCGCCCACTTTTTCTTCCTTATTCTCCTTTATGTTGAATGTAGTCACTTAGGTCCGACTGCCCTAGCCTGGGAGATCCCCAGGCTAAAGCGCTTTCCAAAGTGTTCCTCTTGCACGGGCTTGCAGCTTTGTGAAGATGAAAATGGGACTTCCTGAATAATTATAACTTCCTCCTGTTTAGAAATATTTTTACTCTTGTACCTCCCTCTGTCTTTTAAGTTTTTGTTTGTTTGTTTGTTTTTGATATAAGGTCTCACTATGTAGTCCAGGGTAGCCTTGAACTCACTGTGTAGGACAAGTGGGGCTCAAACTTACAGTGATTCTCCTGCCTCAGCCTCCTGGGTGCTAGAATCATTGGCATTCACCACCACGCCCGGCTCCCTTCCTTTACGTTTTGACAATTAATTCTTCTGAGTACATACATGTTTGCAGTACAAAGCTACATTTGTCTTGGGATTGGTACGTGTACGGATTCATCTTAATCGTTTTTTACATTTACCTCTCGCTATCCTCCCATTTACCCCCATCCCCCAGGCCCTTCCCATCTCCACAAAGTTGTGGGGGTTTTTTGTATTTTGTTTTTGGTACTGGGGATCGAACTCAGGACCTTCCACTTGTGAGGCAGGCGGCGGAATGACTGAGCTAAATCCCCAGCCCCACAAAGTCGTGTTTTGGAAAATTCAGCAATTCTGCAGTTCTGCCGTCACAGAGGTCATCTGTTTAATTATGCCAGAGGCATTCACACTACTGTGGGTGTCCAAATCCCGTTTCCTTTTGCAAGGAGCTTTTGTCTTTGTTAGGGTATCTCTGAAGGGAACAGATCCTCTGCATTTAGCAGCGTAAGGCTTGAAACATCTGGAAGAGTTGAGAAGACGTGACCCTGGCCCTGGCAATCTTTGATCTGTCCTCTCTGCCACCATGGAAAGGGTGGACCTTTGCTGAGCCTGTGTCAGCAGGAGTTTAAAGCCACAAAAAAAGCCAGGTTAGATTCCCTTTGTGGTTGCTGCCAAAGCAGAACTGAAATTTGACTAAGCCAGTGCCAGTGAACCTTTTAGAGACTGACTGCCCAAACTGCAACCCCAAACCCACTTATTTACTGCGAGGTGCCCACAATGCAATTACACCTGAACAGTGAGCTTTTAGTTTAGACAAAACAACTGTTATCTGATGTGAGACTGCTGGGTGGCTGGGCTCGGTGCCCACGGAGAGGGAGGGCTCTGCATGCCTGCTGCGGCGCTCCTGCCTCCTGCAGTAGGCTCCGCAATACTGGGTCAAGGCAACTTAGAGTGGAGGCTGTGATTTAATATGTGATTAAGTAATACTGGTATGACAGAGGCGGGGATGACACATTGGAGTAAAGGGGAGGAGAGTTTAGATGGGGTTTTTTAAATTGTTGTATGGGGGATTGAACTCAGGGGTTCTCTACCACTAAGGTATATAACCAGGGCTTTAGTTTTTTGTTTTGTTTTTTGTTTTGGTACCGGGGATTGAACTTGGGTCCTTGCGCTTGTGCAGCAGGCAGCGAAACCACTGAGCTGAATCCCCGGCCCTAGTTTTTATTTTTTATTTTGAGACAGGGTCTCTCTAATTTTAATTTGCTCAGGCTGGGCTTGAACCTGCGCTCTTGCCGTAGCCTCCTGTGTAGCTGAAATCACACCTGTGTGCTGTCATACCTGGCCAGATTAGGCGTTTTTTAGATTTAATTTTTTTCCAGTACCAGGGATCAAACTCAGGACCTTGTACTTGCGAGGCAGGTGCAGTGCCACTGAGCTAAATCCCCAGCCCCTAATTTAATTTTTTTATTAGTCCATGTTTGCAGTTCAGAAAGTTGACAGTCATTTTGGAGAGTGGCTGCATGTACACATTACAGCTTTATTTCTAATCCTCTTCTCCCCCTGCCCCCAGTCCCCTATCCCCTTTTCCATACTTGTTGATATTTTTTGTCTTAGCTCATGTTGTGGCATATAGTGTTTACACTGATTGGGTTATTAGGCTCCTGTACATGGCATATCTTTATTCCTCTCATTTCCCCTTCCCTCCTCCTCAACCCTCGTTCTTGTTCCCTTGGACCGCTTTCCTATTGGATGAAATCTGTCCCCTACTATCCATCCTTTATCATCTTCTTTGTTTGTACTTTGCCTCACTCAAGAGATACTACATGGTACTTAAGCTTGGGTGTCTGATTTATTTCACTCAGTATTATATTTTACAGGTGCATCCATTTTCCTACAAATGTCTCAAATCTGTCATTCTTTACAGCAGAGTAGCATTCCATTATATATGAATACCACATTTTCTTTATCCAGTCATCTGTTGATGGGTATACAGGCTGCTTCCAGGATTTAGCTATTATGAATTGTGCTGCTATAAACATTGATATGTATATATCCCTGTAGTGTGATGATTTAAGGTCTTTGGGGAAGATACTTAGCAGAGGAATGGCTGGGTCATATGGAGCTTCTAATTTCAATTCTTTGAGAAATCTCCATACTGCCTTCCATATTGGTTGTACTAGCTTGCATTCCCACAAGCAGTGCAGGAGAATTCCTTTCTCACCACAGTCATGCCAGCATTTGTTATTGTTTGATTTTCTTTTCTTTTCTTTTTTGGTACTGAGGATCGAACTCAGGACCTTGAACTTTCGAGGCAGGCAGTGGAACCACTGAGCTAAATCCCCAGCCCTATATTGTTTTGTTTTCTAATGATTGCCATTCCTTCTGGAGTAAGATAGAATTTTAGCGGTTTTAATTTACATTTCTCTAATGGCCAGAGATGTTGAACATTTTTGCATATATTTGTTAACCATTTATATTTCTTCCTCTGTGAAGTATCTGTTCATTTCTCTAGCCCATGTCGCCACTGGATCTTTAATTTTAGGTGCTTTAATTTTTTAAAGTTCTTTATATGTTTTAGATAGTAGTCTTCTGTCTACAGAGTAGCTGGAGAAATTTTTTCCCATTCTTTAGGCTGTCTCTTCACTCTACTGATTAATTCTTCTGCTTTACAGAAGCTTTTTAGTCTGATACAATCCCATTTGTTGATTCTTGCTGCTATTTCATGTGCAACTGAGATTCTATTTAAAAAAAATCCTTTCTTACATCTATGTCTCCCAGTGTTTTACCTGTTTTATCTTCCAGAAGGATTAATGTGTCTGTTTTAATCTTTAGATCTTTGATCCATTTTGATTTTAACTGCATACATGGTGAGAGATAAGGGTCCAGTTTTATTCTTCTACAGACAGATAACTAATTTTCCCAGCCCTACTTGTGAAATAGGCTATCTTTCCTCCAACATATGCTTTTGGACCCTTTGTCAAAGATCAAATAGCTGAACATATCTGGGGAGATGTCTGTATCCTCAGTTCTGTTCCATTGATCTATGTGTCTGTTTTTGTTCCAGTACTGTGCCTTGTTTATCGCTATTGCTTTGTTGTATGGCTTGAAGGCAGGTATTGCTATGCCACCTGCTTTGCTCTTAGTGCCCAAAATTACTTTTGCTATTGTGGGTCTCTCCTGGTTCCATATGAGTTTTAGAATTGTTTTCTCTAGATCTGTAGAGTATGCTGTTGCTATTTGGATCAGGACTGAATTGAATCTGTATAAAAGTTTTGGGAGTGTGGCCATTTTGACAATACTGGCTTTGAAGGATGAATTTGATACCCCTAGAAGGAAAAGGCAGAGGAAAGAGTACATATAAAAATGTCATGGAGTGAAGCCTTTGGGAGAAGAAGAGCCAGCATCTGGTGGGTAGATCACCTGAGGAGCTGTCATTTATGTCTCGGCTTTTTGTGTATGTGTGCTATGTGAGGATGGAGCCCAGAGCCCCGGGCATGTTAGGTAGGGTGGCTACCACTGAGCTCTATGCACCTCAGCCCTTTTTTCTTGGACTGTGGGGAACATTGGCAGGCTTGTAAGAAAGAGAGTGATTCCTTGTAAGGCATCTGATGCGGAAGTAGTCTCATCAGGACTTACTGGGCTGGGTTGAATTGGGGGGTAGACCTGTTAAGAATGATCTTGCAAATCTCTCGTTTATAAGGCCAGCTCCACTCGCTGAATGGGCAGTTTGGGCAGGTTTATTTTGGGCTTGAGCAGGGATGGTGCTGGTGAGAGATCTAAGAAGTCATTGGGTAAGCATCAAGGGCCACAGCTCCAGGGATTAGTGTGAACTGGAGGTAAAGATGCAGTTCCCCTCGGGGACCACAAGCATCTCTGTATGGCTCTGGTGTTGGGGAGCTGAATCAATTCCTACTCACCGCTGCTCTGGGACTCGGGGTGGGGCTCAGTGCCTGTAGAGCGATTGCCCAGCATGTGAAGGGGCCCTGTGTTCCATCTCCACACTAGAATAAATAAATTCATTAAAAAAAATGAATGAAACAAAACGAAAAACCTACCTCAGAGCTTCTGCTGAATTTCCAAGGTGACACTGCAAAACATCAGTCTCTTGAAAGACAACAAACAATTATTAGTCTTTTTGGTGGTAGCAGGGATTGAACTCTAAAAGCCTACTGTCAGATTTTTAAGTGGAAAACACAAACCAGCTAATAACTAGGCCTCCCAATTCACACTGTGTAAATAATCTTTATATTTTCCTTTTGTCCTTTATCAAGAGATTTACATCTATGAAAGGCTTTCCAATACTGCATAAATGTTAAATTGACTTACAAGCGCTGTTTATGAGAAGCATTATATGGTTCTTGTTAGTTTATATGTATTTATGGAATGCATTTGTTCAGATTGTAGACTTGCTAAGGTCCCGGGAAGGGGGGAGACTTTGTAGGTGGATGCGTTTTTCTTCTGTTTTTAATAATTAGGCCCATCACTTAAGTAATGGGTTGTTCTTTCATTGTGGAGTGTTCGTGACCACCAGTGACTGTCCCCTACCTCTGAGAGGGAAAGGAGCTAAGTGTCATCAGCTTTTACAAGGTCATACCTGAGATCAAGGCACATGCAGCATTATCTAATCAAGCAAATGTTTAGTTTTGGAAATTAAAGCATAAATTCTGAATTTGATTAGTATTCTTCTATCTGCACTGATATTTAGCCATAATATTTGTATGCACACTGTGTTCCAATATTTTTGTTTTTGTTTTTATTTTTTTATGCTGTGTGTTTTGCTTGTTGGCTTTATGAATGCTATTTTTTTCCCAGGAGAAAGCAATCCAAGAGGTGTTGAACTGCCAAGGTGTCTTTCTTGAAGCGTATTTTCTTATTAATGCAAACCTTACAATTCAAGGTTCAGGTAAATCTTATCATTCAAGGCTGTCAACGGATATGTTGGTTTGAGTGTATTTTAGACTTTGTGGCAACTTTTCATGACTTTTATGGCTTCTGATCCTTGAGTGGCTTTCCATGATAGGACCCCAGCTTAAAACTGTTTTACAGGTACTCAGAGAGGTTAGGTGACTTGCTTAAATTCACACAGCAGTTCACAGCTGAGATTGGATCCCAAGAATTATGACTTCAAGAATACTGCTGATTTCCATTTGTTTTGCAGTTTCTCTTAGTTGCCATTGGATTAATAATTTTAAAGTGTGGATTAAAGCAAATATATTATTTTGATTTACTCTAATTTTATATCTTCCAGTGGGGAGAATGAACTTGTAAATCAGTTGTTTCCTAATAGAAAGCAATAAATATATTTCTTATTATAGGCCAACAGTGGCAAACCTATGGCACGAATGCTGCAGCCGGCTGCTTGTTAACATTGAAAGCTCTCAAAGGTTTGCCATCACTGGTAGAGGCTATAAGTTGGAGCCTTCGGGCTGAGTCCAAGGCACTTTGAAATGTGCCTGGCGGTTTGACCATGTAGTCACACTCAGTCAGAGCTGTTTAATCTTCTGTCAGCCTCCTTTTGCTAAGCATCTTGAGAACCTAGATGCAAACTGGCTGTAAGGCACTTTGGACTGAGAAAGCATTCGAGCAATAGGCAGGGGTTTGACGGGGAGATTGAGAGATCTGTCTGCACAAAATGCTTCCTCTTTGGGGTGAAATTCACAAAGTCATTCAGCAGGAAGAATCTGGACACTATGAGAGCTGTTTCGTTTTTCTAGACGGTCCACAGAAACAAACTGGAACGTGTGTGAAGATCAGAGATGATGTTTGAAGTGCGTTGAGCATGGAGGATGGTGGAGCTTCCGCCAGGGCTTTGCGGAGCCCACTTCCAGGAGCGCACGTCTCAAGCGTGAGCCGAAGAGAAGAACGGCGCAGGCACAGGGGCTGGGAGGGCGTGGCTCACAGAAATCCGCATTGGCTGCTGCGGGGGGGGGGTCGTTTTAAAGGAGGAAGCCCACAGACGTTTTTTTGGCCCTTTTCCTAGTTCGACAGCAGTGTGGCTGACGAACCAAAAATCTTTGTGCCAAATATTTTAATACACACCAGGCATTGATTCTTGGTAAATTGACTGCTTTGTCCACATACGTGTTAGGATTTTCACGATGTGCCTATAAAGTTAGTATTAAAATATGTATACAAGTTTTCCTTCTTCTGATGTATATATTTTTGGTGGACTCTATATTTTATAGATAAATCTATCTATGTAGATAAATCTTTAGAGACAAATTTTCACAGGATGTTAGACTGGAAAGGAATACTCTAGAATGGTAATATTTGCCTGAGAGCAGTAGAATTATATTTGCACTGTCCCTCCTTTCTGTTTTGTAAATTTAACACTCCTAAGGATAAGAAAACTAAAATAGGGGAATAAAAATAATTAAGGTATGTTAAATATATGTACCTACTCCACAAGATGGATGTAAGCATTATGTATTGCAAACATGGACTAATAAAAAAAGCAGTATGAATGAAAAAAATAGTATTAAAATAAAAAACCCTAAAATAAATTTTCGTTGAAAGAATGAAATTGTCGAAGAAACAATCAGCCTGGCTCTTTCCCAGCATTCGGATGGGAAATGGTCACAGAGGTCTCTGAGACCAAGGGGCTTCGCAGTGATGACAGGTTTGTGGGGAGGCGTTGCTGGCACGCTGTGAGCCTTCCTGTGGGGACGGAGCCAGCAAGCAAGTCTGGCCTGCTGAATGCCCAGCACAAAGCAGCCGCCACAGCCTTGGAGTGGGAGGTGGCCCAGGTTAGGCGGTTCCAGGAAGAAGAGGGGATCCGGAGGGCTCTGGCCAAGCCAGTGCTGACCATGTGAACACCAGCAAAGCTGCCTGAGCTTACCAAGAAATTCCTCCCTCGGAGGGAACACACAGAGATGCCAAGGAGTTCTGGAGTGCCGATATTGTTCTCTGACATTATGCGGAATCCTAGCACGTCTTCATTGGTTCTTCACAGCTCTTCCTGTTTCCTTCCTGATCCTGAATATCAAGCTTTTGTCCAGAGTGGAGAGGCTGCTAGCATCTAGGCTCTTCCCCTAGGTGGCCCTGCCTGTCTTCTCTCTTCTTCCCCTGTTGGAGTGGAAGGTTTCCAGGGTCCTCTCTTTCTCACTCTGGCTGTGAGGGTTTCTAAGTCATCTGTTACAGGGTCTCAGTGTGTATTTCAAGCTGGCCTCTAACTCACATAGATCTGCTGCCTCAGCCTCCTGAGTGCTGGGATGACAGGCGTGCACCACCATGTCTGGCTCTAGTGGGAGTTCTTGTCACCCAGAGGGCATATTTTCTTTCTCTTTTTGTGGTGCTGCATGCTAAGCAGCAGCTCTGCCGCTGAGCCACAGCCCCAGCCCCAGGGCGGCTTCTCTTGCCTGCTGCACTGACACTGTCATCAGGCCCAAAGCTGGTATCTTTCTCTCCAGACTCTTCTATGAATCAGATGATAACAAATGCTGGTGAGGGTGTGGGGCAAAAGGGACCCTTCTCCATTGTTGGTGAGAGTGTAAACTAGTGCAACCACTGAAAAATTGAACTAGAAATTCTGTGGAACTCGGCTCTTCCCTTCCTAGGTGTCTTCCCCAAAGAGTTAAGGACATCATTTTACAGCGATCCATGCACACCCATGTCTATAGCAGCACCACTCGTAACAGTTAAACCTTGGAAGCAGCCTCTGTGTCCATCAGCAGATGGATGGATAAGGAAAATGTGGTATTACACACAGTGGAGCACTACTCTGCCATAAAGGATAAACCAAGGCATTTGTAGAAAATGGATGCACCCTGAGACCATAATGTTAAGTGAAATAAATCAGACACACACACTTAAATATCACATGATTTCTCTTATATGAGAAACCCAAAGTATACATAAAGAGCAAAATAAAAGATAAATAGGAAACAGGGAGATAGATCATTTGTGAAAGAGAAAATAGCGAAAAGATGGAGGGAGAGGGAAGGGAGGAGAGGGGAAAGGGAAATTAGAAGAATTGAGATGTGTTGTGCACATGCACCAGCTCCCTACGAGGAATATAACTGTTATGTACTGCAAATATGTACTATTAAAAAATAAAAATTGGAAAGAAAAAGGAAGACAACTGGCCAAGTGTTAAAAGAAAGAAAGACTCTTCTGTGAGCTGCTTCCCCTTTAGTAACAAATACCCTGGTCTTCTGACCCTCAGCTGCTTCAGCCCGCAGTGCCCTGGCCCACAACAGTATCGTTGCTTCTGTCTCTGAACTTCAGATTCCTCTTTTCCCATCTGTGTCCACCTCCTTCACAGCATACCTGGAATTCATCCTCTCTTGCAACATTCTCCTCCTTCTACAACCACCACCTTCTAACTTGGAGCCTCTCCTCAGCGTGTTTTGTCTCTGTTAAGATGAGTTCCCTGTTTAGCCCCTTCTCAGGGATTTTCGGTGGTTCCCAGATGAAAAAAAAATGCTGATGTCTTCAGTCTCGGAACCCACCCTGACCTGGCCCCTTGATTTCCTCACTTAATTCTTCTACCTCGTCACATTCCAGATGCCCAATTTTTAGAGTAGTTTCTGACAGTTATATAGTTCTTCTTTGAAATACTGCTTTTTCTTATGTAGTGCTGGGAATTGAACCCAGGGCCCGAGTAAGCTACGCAAGCACTGTACCTAGTAGTATTCATATTTCTCTTCAGGTCTTTTTGCTTTCAGAGCTGACAACAACAACAACAGCAGCAATAACAGTAGCAGTAAGGAAAACTGCCACAGTGCTGTGTCCATAATAGATAACCATTTGGGGGGGATATGAATGATGAACAAATGAAAGTGCTTGAAATTGCGTACAACACTTTGGTTTGGGAAGAAACAAGAAATGTAGGATTTGATGTCCTGGAAACACCATTTTTGCTTCCCTCATAATCACCTATGGAGTCAAGTTGAGGGGACCTTAATAAAGAAGGATTAAGAGTAGCTTTAAGTCGAGCACGGTGGCACACACCTGTGATCCCAGCACTCTGGGAAGCTGAGGCAGGAGGATTGCAAGTTTGAGCCCAGCCTGGGCAACTTGGCAATTCAGAGAGCCCCTGCCTCAAAATAAAAAATAAAAAAGGGGATGGGCATGCAGCTCAGCAGGAAGGCTCTGGGTTCAATCCCCAGTACTACAAAAATCAAATGAAAGTGGCCTAAAATATTCTGATATTATCTGTAATAGTTTCAAATTCTTGACTCCAATGAAGTGTTCCTCTCAGTTAATGTATGCAAATCTCCCTGATTGCAAAGTTCTGCCATGGTCTGGGAGTAGAGGTGACTGGTGGAGGGCTTGCCTAGCATGCAGAAGGCCCTGAGCTCCTCCCCTGGAACCACAAAGAACAAAACAACAATAACAACGACAATGACAAAAAACCCAAAACAAAACAAAACAAAACAAAATAAAACAGGAAAGCAGTTCTTTTATGAACTGCTCCTCTATCACTTTCTTTGGCTTGTTTTACTGATTGGCTCTCAATCTTTTAAACTGAGTGGACTGAAGACAGAAAACTTGCCCGTCGAAGTTTTGGTTTGGTTTATGGTACTGGGGATGGAACCCAGGGCCTCGAGCATGCTGGCTGAACTCTCCACCACTGACCTACATCCCCATCTTCTGGGTCTGAAATGAGTCATTGCTATCTCTTTAAATGGCTCACTTAACGGTATCTTTAAGAGAGTTAAATAATCTTTCCTACATTTTCCTCTACCTCTTTTTTGTAATCTCAGGATGTGCTTTGCCTGGGTCGCAGGAGCTCAGGAGGAACAGCAAACTCTTTACTTTTCACCGTGTAACCAACTTAATGTTGTCACTCACAGTTTTAGAGGTTGGACCCCCATAGCCATGTGCTGTGGAAGGAAACCAGCTCAGTAACCTGGCCTGAGGAGGGAGAGCCCAACAGTGCATGGCGTTGATACCGGGGCAGGTAAGGCAGGTGCCATGGCGGGTGCAGGCAAGGTGCTGTGGCCTAGAGCAGACAGGAGCAGACAGGCTTCTTTGGGAAGGAAGGTGCTTTTGGGCATGCACCTTGGGATAGATAGGATTTCAGGGAGTAAAGCTATGGGCAAGGACATTCTCAGCAAGGGGACAGTTTTGAGGAATGAAGAGTGAATATCTGGGGAATGCTGACTACTTCTGGAATTCAGAGGACACGAGGAATGGTGTGAGCTAATGAGTCACTTTAGTCATTATGTAGAGAGTCTTCCAGGACAAGCTGAGACAGTTGTAGCTTGCTCAAGGCTGAAAAGTGGCAGGCAGGAGAGGAACACATGTGACCATGATAGGAGAGCATATTCAGTACATATTTGTGAAGGGATTGCATGTTGAACCTTTTCCATACCTCCTTTATTTTATTTTATTTTATTTACTTTATTATGCCTAACCCCGGGATTAAACCCAAGGGTGCTCCACCAAGGAGCTACTTCCCCTGCCCTTTTTAAATTTTACTTTTTTATTTTGAGATAGGTTCTCACTAAGTTGACCAGGCTGGCTGTGAACTTGTGATCCTCCTGCCTCAGCCTCCTAAGTGCCTGGGATTACATGTATGTGGCGTACATAGGAAGGACATAAAACTCCATGGAAAAGTCATTTTTAACCTGGAATGTCTTCCACGTTGCTGAAAAGGGTTCTCGGATATGCAATTTCATGACTATTGTCTTTTCTGGTGTTAGTAGAATGAGTATTTTTGATCTGAAAAATCATTTTTAAAGGTGTTTTGGATAGATTATCCAGTGCCCATGCATATAAATCATCAGTTTCTTAACCTCTCATTTTCAGACTTTTCTTTTGCACTTACGTTTTGTGTTTTACTGTACACATGTAATCTAACAGAACTAAGATTCCTCTGTATTTTGAAACTGATCATCTACTTGCAAATGATTGGACAAAATCTGAGCATTGAGCCATAATTTAAAACACTAATAATTTCAGATTTAGTCAATAATTCTCACAATTAAGACATTTTCAATCAGGTTTGAAGCAAGATGTGGCATCACTCAGTCACAATCAGCTCTTAACATTAGCCAATTGAGTGCATGTGAAATTATGTAGCATGAATAATAAAAATAACTGTCTGGTGATAGTCTTGATTTTCATCAGTGACAATTACACTTTTAAAATGCAAATCATACTTTATGATGAGATTCTATGTGTTTACTCTAAATTCAACACTACCCATTTTCTGAGAGAATTATAAAGTCAAATAGAAACAGTGCCTTGATTTTTGATAAATTGGTGATTTTAGACCAGTAAGGGGGGCATCTGTGCTTATGCATACTCAGTTGTACAAGAGATTTGTCTTTGTCACCTTCCCCATCACTGGGACAAAATAACTGTCACCCACGAGTTAAAGGAGGAGAGGTTTATTTTGGCTCACAGCTGTAGAGGTTTCAGTCCATAGTTGGCTGCTGGGCTGGCGCAGGGCAGAGAGAAATGGCAAAGCAGAGCTTCTCACTCCCTGCACAGCAGGAAGCAAAGTTTGAAGGCCGGCTGGGGAGAGCAGGGAGACCCTTCTAGGTCAGCACCCCCGCTGACCTGCCTCTTATGCCTAGGCCCCATCTCCTAACAGGAAGTCAGCTATAATGCCCCCATAATCCATTCACCTTTCCAAAGCCCCTCCTCTGCATGCATGAGACTTTGTGGGGACATATTTATATAAACCACAGCATTCTGCCCCAGCCCCCCAGTGACTCATGTGCATCCCTTTATGCAAAAGGCATTTAGTCCATCTCTAAGAGCTGCCCAAGTCTTAACAGTTTCAGCACTGCTGAAAAGTCCAAGTCCAAAGTCTCCTCTGAGACTTAAGACAAACTCTTAGCTGTGAGTCTCTGTAAATATCAAAGAGAAAGTTAAATGCTGCTGACAAACAATGGCACAAGATAAACATGCCCATTCCCAAAAGGAATACAAGGATAAAAACCAGTGGGATTTCAGTGAGAAACATTGAAACCCAGCAGGGCAAACATTAAATCCTGTAGCTCTGTGTTCAGCACCTGGGGCAGGTTGTAGAGAGATGTGAACTCTGAAGGGCTTGGGCTGCCCTGCCCTTATGGCGCTGCTGGTGGTTGTAGCCCTCAGGGCTTCTCTCTTGGGCTAGCTTTGCTCACACCCTCCTGCTTTCCTCAGATGACCCACATTCGTGGCATTTTCAACTTCCTGGGGTCTCCACTCCACCTTCATCTTCATGCTTACAGCTTCACGCACTGCCCTCTCAGGGGCACCCTGCCTGGCCTCCCAGACCTTTATTTGAAATCTGGATGGAAGCCTGTCTGACCCCACAACTGCATTCTGCATGCCTGTAAAACAGGCACTGCGTGGAAGAGGCCAAGGTCTGGTGCTGGCTTCAGTACCGGCCAGCCCCTTTTGAATGCTGGCTGGAGAGGCCCGAGTATTTAGATGGCTGAGTACTGTGAACACAGTCCCTGGGAATCAGTTTCCTAGGTGGCCCACCTAGAACAGGGTGTCCTGGGGCTTTCTTCTCCAAGCAAAATCTTTTACTTTTGCAACTTTGACCTGTAAAGGGTGGGGTCACACTGGTTCCTGTGATACCCTTGCCCGTCTTTTCTATGGTCCTGATGAAAAGTATCTGGCTTTTTTTTTTTTTTTTTGGTACTGGGGATTGAACTCGGGTCCTTGGACTTGCGCAGCAGGTGGTGAAACCACTGAGCTAAATCCCCGGCCCTTGGCTTCTTTTTAATGCTAATATTTTCAGCATCCAAACTCTCTTCTGCTGCATTTTCACAGGCTTCAACTTTGCCAGATTTTCTTTTCTGGTCAAACTCAAAATTTTTAAATAATTTAGTCAAGCCATTTTCTCTGGATTTTCAGTATAAACCTGGCTAAAAGCAGCAAGCAGTATCTGTGCTACAGCCTGAATGTTAGGCTGCCTTGAAATTTCCTCTACCAGATTAATTAGTTTGCTGCCCTTAGTCTTAATCTCCCATAAAATCTCAGGACATGAGGAAAATGCAGACAAAATTTCTACTAGAGCATAACATGTGTGCTCTCAAGTCCAACTGCCAGTGGAATTCTTCTTCCCAACTGAAACCTCCTAAACCTGTTTTTTTCCATCTGCTTTTTTTTTTTAAATCAACTTTTTGGTCTTCTGAACTCTGATCAGAATCTGCCATCAAGCTTGGCTTATGGCATCCTAGGGCTGCTTCTTGAGCCAGCATCTCCAAACCTTTCTGAACTTCTCGCTGGAACCAGTTCCAAAGGCTTCTAAACCACATAGTCAGGTATTGTCATAGCAAAAGACTTCACTTGTCTGGTACCAAAATCTGGTGTCATCACTTTCTCATTGCTGAGACACAGTATCTAGTTCCAGAAATTAAAGGGAGGAAGGTTTATTTTGTCTCACAGTTTACAGAGGTTTCAGTCTATTTTCAGCTGCTTCTAAGGCAGGCTGGCATGGCAGAGGGACATGGCGGAGGAAAAACTGCTCACTCCATGGTGTCCAGGAAGCAGAGCATGAACCCGGGAGCCAAGGAGGAAAATAAAGCCTTTCATTCAGGTCAGAAGCCCAGGGACCCACTGCTTCCACCTAGGCTCCACCTCCTAACGGGAAGTCAGCCTTAACCCCTTCACAATCCAGCCACCTTTCAAAAGCCCCTCTGCCTGCATGAGATCCTGATATAAACCATAACAAGATGTAGACAGAAATGAACACAAACTGTCAGTTTTTTCATCTAATTTTGTGTTTATATAGGTATTTATACAATCATATTCTCTCATAAGTAAAAAAATAGCATATATTTCCTTTGATCTGTAAGATAAAATAAAATGTAGCATATTTTTGTTCCAATAAATGTAATTTGGGTTTTAGGTTGCCTGGGAACTTTTGTAATGAAAAAGTGAAGAAATAAGGAAAATAGGTTTGTAAATCTTAAAATGTAACAATTACAACTCATTTTCATCCAAGTCCTTCAATAGGGATATTTTCCCAGGTATGCAGTAGCTGGCTGATTTCTTAAATATAGTTTTAGAAATTTGATGAGGCTTACATTTCTTTCTTGCCAGGTTGTTCATTTTCTAAAAAATTATCACTAGGAACATAATTAGTGCTTGTGCAGCCTTGACATTCCATATGAGACTCTTCCTGCAGCGTGGAATTCTACTGTGATGATATGCATGGTGGGCAGTTGCTACCTTATTTCTGCCTTCATAGTTATTTAAATGTCAGGGGTTAAGGGCATATTAATTTAGGGTTCATACTTTTCTTTAAAACAAAGTTTTAGTGATTGTCCTTTATCCTTACACTACTTCCCTGGTGTTTGGGCAGGCTAAGGCTAAGCAGGGGGTCTTTTTGGAAGCACCTTGCACTGAAACCAATAAAGCCTTCACCACATTCATCCTTTCCTGGATCTTTCATAAAAATTAGAGGGCTGGGGGGCCAGGGATTTAGCTCAGTGGTTCCGCTGCCTGCCTCGCAGGCACAGGGACCCGAGTTCGATCCCCAGTACCAAAACAAAAACAAAAACAAACTAGAGGGCCAGAGATTTAGCTCAGTGGTGCTGCCAGCCTGCCTCGAAGCACAAGGGCCCGAGTTCGATTCCCGGTACAAAAAAAAATTGGAGGAAATCCAAACCTCATTTGTTTGTTGCGGAGTGCATTAAATATTTGTTGTTAGGTTCTCACATGTTCTGCTTGATCATTTGTAAGCCAGAATGTACCTTGTCAGGCTAAGTGCTTGAGAATGGGTTGTAATGTGCTGTGTATATGTACCTACTCCCTATGATGATTGTAGCCATGTACAGGAAACATGTACTGTAAACATGTTCTAATGAAGAAGAGAGAATATGTTGTAAAGCAAGACAAAGATACACTAAAGTTATCTCCATGCTTGGAAACCTATTACAAGTGCTAAGATCGTTTATAGACAGCAAATCTGCTTCAGTATATATAACCATTTTCCAAATATACTCAATGAGCGACACTTCATTTTTATTTTGCTTGATACTTATTAATATTGGTATTAGTGTTCTACAAGACCATGACCTTTAGAAAACCATATTTACTTTTATATGTGAGAAGTGGTATTTGGCCCAGGCATTCATGAACTCTCCAGGAGTAATACTCACTGGTCATTTTGCAATATTAAATGTCTCAGGGCAATTGCCCGTGAGTATTTTTGCACCAAATTTTATGATGCATTGACTTAGGATCCAGCGAGGATTGAAGTAAGCACAAACTCCTGGGTATCTCCAGTAAATTATTAAACAGCTGGCCTTCTCAGGCTGGGGATGTGCCCCAGTGGTAGAATGTCTGCCTAGCACACAGCAAGCCCTAGCTCTCATCCCTAGCACTGCAAAATCAACAACAAAACACCCGGTCTTGCAGCCGCAAACATTCCCTCTGTTACAGAAAACAAAAAACAAGTCCAGTTCTCCAAATCAAGAATGAGTTTGTTGACACTGTCCTCCTCTAAGACACTGTCACGTGATGTCATAGTTAAATGTGTCATCCTGATTGTTTTAAAAGATACTTAGGACATTAATAAAGCACACTCTGGGTGTGTCTGGGTGGGTGTGAGTGTATCTTGTTCCTGGTCCTTTCTTTTCTGGCGCTTTTCCCTTGTTCTGCTTCCCAGATACTATGAAGGAGGCAGCTTTGCTCTGCCATTCCCATCTCCAGTGATGTTCCTGCCTTGGATCCAGCCAGCCATGAACTGAAACCTCTGAAACTGTGAGCCAAATTAAACTTGTGGGTCTTGGGTATTGCATCCAATACCCAATAAACATGGGAATGGCTTTCATCAGAGATTTCTCCCCTCTCCCTCTCCTCTGATTGGGTCTGAGATGTCTCTGATAATTGACTTCATCTCCTTGGAGAGGCAGTGTGGAGACCAGCTTTACCTGTAGTGGACAAAGAGGTTCTTACCTTGTGAGGGTGTGGGAGGGTTGATCTCCAGTGAGGGATCAAAGACTTTCAAGGATGAGCTTGTTTATCAGTGGTAGAGCACTTGCCTACCTCTCAGAGTCTTAGAATATATTGTTTTCTTTTTTTGTGGAGCCATCATTCGAGTGATTTGGGTCACAGACCCAAATACAGTTCCATGTTTCCGAGAACTTTTCCTTTTCTACTGTAGCAGAACGAGTTTGCCCATGGTTTGACAAATTAACTGTTCTTTAAGGAAACAGTAAAATGAAATTTTCTCTGGTCTGAAAAATTTTCAATTTCTTTGTGTCAAGTTTAAATGAGTTTGCTTTTTAATGAATATCATGGGAGTTCTGTTTAACACATAATTTTTAAAAAGTCAGTGTTTGTTTATATGGTATACAAAATAGAGCCAATGTGGACAATTTCATACAAAATATTACTCTTACAAACCAATAAATGCTTGAAGTTTAATGTAAAACTTTTACTAACCTCACTGTGGTATTTTTGGTCATTTTGTGAACTGTTTGCATTAGGTGAGAAACCCTAGTGATAATTCTAGTTTCTATAGATTCTAATAAATTTAAGTGGGGAAATAAATATATAAATAAAATGATTTTTTAGCCTTGTCAGTAATGGAAATTTTTGAAGTATGGTGCAGCTATGCAGGCCCCCAAAAGTAAGTTATTCTGCTTCTGTAAAGAACAAAAGGTTAATTGTGCAGGAAGCCTACAAGCTGTAGACATTTAAAGGCAGGCAGGATGCTGACATAGACGTGGGAGGAATACAGATTATCCTGATTAACCTCTAATTTTTTAAGAAATCACTTGCAAATTTCAATGCTTTCATCGACATAAAAATGATTATTTACTTCATTAACTTACTTATCTATTCAAGGAACATTATTGGTAGAAAATGAGGGTGAGAGGTATAGTAGAGATGTGCAAGTGAGAAAGATCTTCTGTTTTTCTGGAGTTTTGAAGGCTGTTTTTTAGTACCTTACATTGTTTTTGTTGTTAGACGAGATTACACCCACTAGTTTTCCTCAGAAGATTGAGGTGGACATTCTGTTGAAACATCATGGATCAGAATAGTCGCATTGTGAAAAGTTTGCTCTTTCTTCTGTAGTTCAGGGTCTTCTTTGTCCCTAAGCTTTCTACTAACTGGGGAGCCCTAAGCCTTCACTGGTGAGTTCAGGAGACTGCATTTAAGAAAAAGTGCAGTGTGAGCTGGCTGTGTGGCTGAGTGGCAGGGCACTTGCCTAGCTTGCACGATCCTGGGTTTCATCCTCAGCCCCGAGAAGAAAAAGTGCGATTGCTTTAACCAAGATCTTCTCCTGCTCCATATGGGATCAGCTTCTGGCTTTTGTGTCTTTGTTTCTGCGTACCCTCTGTACTCTTCATCTTTATTCCTGCCTCCCAGCTGGTACAACACTTGAAGTGCACTTTTCTTCTGGAATTTAGAAATTTTGAGCTTGTATTCTAAGCCTGATCTCAAAAGCAGCAGAAGTCGGCTTCATCTCTTTACCTGTCAGAGTCTATCCTAGAAAATGTCTGTGCAATGTTACATGATTCTAAATGCATGATGCTTCAGGAAAGATGGGTTCGCTGATGAGGGGAAGCATACCGTTGCTTCCCCAAACGAGTCTTTACTTCTTGCATAAAGACCATCCGGTAAAGACAGCCAGGATATTGAGATACAGGATTTGCTCCTTCGACTTTCCCTTTAACATGTTCTCTTTAGTCCTTTTTCTTACCGGCGGACTATGGACTACACTCTGTGAGTTTCTCATTCTTCATTTTTGGAAAATTCTCAGATTGATTCCTTTTGAGGAACCAGTTGTGACATATGGGGACTAAATGATGTCAAGGAGAGAGGAAGGGGGAATGGTGGAGGCAGAAAGTGCTCATTGGCTGAGCCTGGAAAGAGAGTATCAGTAGTAGCGGCAATAGATAACTCAGAGTCATGATAGGTGCACAGTAGCAGGGACATTTCTCGATGTAAATATCTGACTTTAGGACACGTTCAAGGACAACACCCTCAACAATGTGTCCTTAGATCTTAAGTGGGTTCAATGCCACAGTCCACTTGGGTGATGACAGCAACAAACACCCAAAAGAAGCTCTTGGAGAGCTCTGGGTGGGGAGGATGAGGTGCAGGGCCTTGGAAGCCCTCCGAGGCAGTGGGAAGGAGGGGTAAGTGATACTGGAATGCACTTTAACACTCTTACCTCCCTCCCCCAAAGCGCAAAGTGCTGCTGCACCTCGGCCTTGATGCTGATGAGTGAGTCTCATGAAGCACTCTGAACTGTCACTCTTTGCTGTAGACCAGGGATTCTCAAATACTCAAACCCTGTGTCTCGGCAATCACTGTCAAGGGACAGGGGTCCCACCATGATAGAAACATCCCTATTTTTTTTTCCCATTGAAGGACTTAGATGTGTGACAGCTTGTCAGCATATTTATGATTTTTGATGAATTTCTTTCAAGAACATGATCAGTTACAGAAAGGTTATTGGACATACATGTGATTGCTACAGAACATCAAAGTAACTTGTCGATAGGTGAGAGAACCAGCTTTGGAAGAAACATGGGGTGTTCATGCTTATTCCCAGTGGGCTGAAAGGTCACAGATGGAAATTGGAGGGGTGCAAGGAGGATGGTCTTTATCACACTCTGTTTAAAAATATTCACAGAGGCCTTATTTTAAGGTTGGCACTAGGCTAGACGTATTAGCTCTCTTCTTATTCCCAGTTTACAGGTGAGGAAACTGAGGCTCAGAGAGGCCAAGTAACTTGTGCAGGTTCACACACCAGGATGTGGGAAGAACAGTTCAATCTCACCATACCCCAAGCTTCCATCTTGGTGTCCTTGCTCCAGTGGTGTTCGGTCTGCGGTGGTCTCCAGTCGAGGTCTTTTGTATCCAGCACCGAGTTATCTCACAGCCCATTTCTCTGAAGCTGCTGTCCCAGCCCTGGTCACTCCCTTGGCCCTCATGAGTGCATTTGTGTAGATGCCAGTGGCCACATGAACTGCTGAGATGGCAGACCTGGGAGAATCATGGAAAGGGTTAGGGACCTTCCAGAGACTTAACTGAAATAAGATTAGAATGAAGAATTTAATGCATTGCTGATCTGTTTTAGAAACTTGCAGAAAATTGTACTGGCCCATGTAGAAGCTTGAACTGTTCTGGCAGAACACTCAAGGGCATAAGATGCATTTTGATACTTCAGAACTCTTTATTTTCTTGGGCTAGGAGAACTTGCTGTACAGAACTGCCAAGCAGAGATGTACTTTTTGATTCAAGTTTGTTTCTTTGAAAGAGGTGAGTTTGCTTCACGTGCGCAGTGTGTGTGTGTGTGTGTGTGTGCGTGCGTGTGCATGCGTGCGCTCACGCTTACCTGTCTTTGAGAAATGAGATTAGCTGGGGAAGAAATATTCAGCAATCTTAGATTTCCCACAAGTATTTTTATAGGTAGGACTGAGTGTCCCTTCATTCATTTATTCATTCACCCAAGATTTCTTCATACCTTTTCTGCCAGGCACAGCTTGGGCTGCCAAGAATGCAGTTGACAATATTGGCATGAGCTGTCCTCAGAGGGGGTTGTGGAATGTGCATCCGTGCTCAGAAGGAGCTTCAGTTGGGTGTAAGAATGGCTGTACATTTCACCTGTGCAGGCATGTGTGTCTGCGCGCATGCAGGCACACACACACTTCTAGGCATTTTGGCTCATTTCTTTCATTGCTTGTCTTTTCCCTCAGCTGTGGCCAGGCTAGTGCACAGTGAGAGGTTGCCAAAGAAAATTAAGGTCAGAAAAAGCTCACATGTGCTCACTAGGGATGCCACAAAGGAAGCCAGAAGCCCAGCCTTGTCTCCAGGTCTCTTTTGGAGCGGGGCTGTGCCACTTGCTGGTCCTGCCATGCTCAGCATGCCACATGGCATGCGTGTTGCTTTATGCAGTATAGATTCCTTTCTACTCTTGATCATATCCATTGCACACACGTTCCTTTAAGACGAATGAGCAGTTGTTGAAATATAATCTTCTGAGTTGTAATTTTTAAAGAAAGTTTTGACTGAAAATAAGTAATAACTTGGAAATGCCTACAGAATTTGTTACCTATTAATGCTGTACACATTTAATATCATTACTGTCTGTTGCAAAATTGTAAATATTTCATTTTTTCTCCCTTATTAAGAAACCATACATGCACAACAGAAGATGACTTCATTCAATTTAATGAAAAATGCCATCCTACTTTCTCTCCTACAGAGTTAAAAAAAAATTCCCGGAACCATATTGAGATCCAAAAGCCTGTGGGTTTTTTTGTTGTTTTTTTCTCACTTGAGCAATTGATTCTACAAAGTGTATGTATGTGTCTCCCTGGGTAATTACTGTGGCTGACTGGTGAGAATGCACAGCGTATTTCACAGCTACAAGTATATGGTGTGATTACCTTCCACAATGGCATTGTAAATACTTGGAGGTTTTTGCTGTAAAATAAATATTGCAGCTAGAGTAATATCCAAAGATGTATTCATCTCGCCATTCTGCTTTTCTTCAGATCCTCTCTGGTTTTCTTTAAAATTCTGTGTAAATATTGTAAATGCTGTTAACACGAGGTGAACGAACACTTTCTGGCCGTTACTGCACCATGAGGCCATGCACTCTCCTGCTCTCTGTCAGTCTAGCGGTGTGGACAGACAGACTGGACAGCGAGGACAGCTGCGGCCGCCACGGCAGCAATGGGACTTGGTGGGCACAGGGCTCACGGTCTCCCAGCTCCTGCCTGGGGCTCAGGCAGCCCAGAGGGTGGGAGGGCTGCTATCCCTGCCTTCTAGGTGCTAACTAGCAAGAGTAGCCTCTTCAGGGGTGGGAGAGTGCAGATCTGCCCCTCGCTCACTTTGGGAGAATAAAAAGTATAACCTTTTTCACGACTGCACATGGCACACCCACAAATCCACTTGTGACGACTCCAGTGGCAGTGTGCTCACTGCCCAGAGCCCCCTGCCCTGCCCTTGCACTACTCTTTTTATTTCTGATGCTTTTACCACCCCTGGTGTTTGGCTCCTTGGGATTCCTCCCAGCCCCCAACTGCAGCGCTTTGTTCTAGGTGCCTTCCCCATCCCTGCCCCTTCGTCCTTAGCAGTCTTTGCCCTCTGGATCACCCCTTCAAGTGCACCTTCTGGCCATTACCTTTCGTGCCTCTTGTCTTCCTTGGTCCCCAGAAAAACTGTGAGCAAAGGCCAGTCTGATCTCCTGCTGCATAGTACTGAGGAAGGTCACCTCCATGTGCAACAGTGTCGCTGTGGTCACCCTCTTGGACCTCGAGTAGCTCTTACGAGGACGCACATGAGGTGCCTCAGACCAAGGCACTACTTCTTTTTGTAAGATTTTTAATCTTTCTGGTTACACACTTGTAGTATGTAATGGTGGCATTCGCCATGGGCAGTTGCGACATGTCCAGAACACGTCTGAATTCTTCCTCCACCCCTTCTGCCGCCCCCTCCTTCCTGTCGCCTTGGACTTCTCCAGCTGGCACGCTGGGTGGAGATTTGTCTCCACATGATTCTCTTATTATTTCCACAGCAGGTGACATCAGGCAGCCTCTCTGTGTCGCTACACGTTCCCTCTCTTAGCAAACTGCACCCTCTCACATTCCTTTAGATTGAGCACTGCTTTTCAGGACCTCGATTCAAAGCTGCAGTTCATTAAATGGCTGCTACGAGCCAGTCCCCGTGTTAACCACCTCATATACATTCACTTCATTTTCACGGATACCTTGTCAACGTAGGTACTGTGATGCCCACTTTATATCTGTGGTCATTGGCATGCATAGAGGCTAAGGAGTTCACCGAGGTCACATAAAAATGAACAGGCAGAGTTCAAATTTAAAGCTGGGTCTGATCGGTTCTGAAGCTGAGGCTTCACTGTTCAACACTGGGGTCCATGATTATTTTCAAGAGGTTTTCCTTAATTTTGAATGTCACGAATATTAATTATAGTAAATTTTAAAAGTATGAAAAAGTTAGCTGTAATGCCTGCACTCTGGGAGGCTGAGGCAGGAGGATCCTAAGTATGAGCCCAGCTCATTTAGCAATTTAGTGAGACCTTGTCTCAAAATAAAATATAAAAAATGACTGGGGATGGTATAGCTCAGTGCAGAAGCCCTGAATTTAATCTAGTACTGCAAAAATGTGACAAAATCTGTTTAATTGCCCATAGTCAACATTAACTAAAAATCTCTCTAAAGATTTTGCTTTATTTCTGGACCTGTTTTGCACCCAGCATTCGATTTGTTCATTTGCTTATCATGTTTACATGATTGAGTTCATACAGCATATACACTGTTGGAAAATTCTTTTCGGGCCACCATTGTAACAAGTAGTTTTCGCTGACTGAGAAGCTCACAAAAGAGGCTGGGGTGGATAGAGCTCGGTGGGTAGAGTGCTTGCCACCATGCACAGGGCCCTGGCTTCCATCCCCAACAGCGCGCAAAGAAAATCTACCAGAGAGTGTCACAAATGCTGAGATTTTATATGAAATAAAAATTACAATCTGCCAGGCATGATGGTGCACTAGCACTCTGGGAAGCTAAGGCAGGAGGATGGCAAGTTACAGTCCAGCCTGGGCAATTTAGCCAGTTAGTGAAACCCTGTGTCCAAAACTGAAAAGAGCTGGGGATGTAGCTCAGTGTGAAGGCCCTGTGTTCCATCCCCAGTACCAGAGGAAGGGGAGAGAGCGAGGGGGAGGGAGAGATACTTATGTAATCTGGGTAAGGAGAATCAAAGGAACGGACTCTAAGTCCGGGGCAGATGTTACTCTTTCAAACTGAACGGTGCCACGAGTGTAGGCATTTCTCAGAGAACTGCATGAAAAGTCAGCTTCGTAAGTGTTTAAACAGAACAGATCCAGGTGGACGAGTACAGTTATTTGTCTGAATTTATAGAGAATCTGATGGAAACGTCATCAGCGCTGAGGTATGTAAGTACATTCCTGGAATTGCAGTGCTTTTACATTTTTTCCTATTCTTCCAGGTTGGCAAGCAGAGGGTCAAAGGCTCGCTACTCTGTTGTTCCTCCTCTAGTTTCTCCCTTTCTCGGCCACCCAGTGTGGTGACTTTGCTGCACTGCGAGGTACCTGGGGTGCTGGGGGACCCAGCTCGGTGCCTAACCTCAGAGGACTTGTGTCTGGCACTCAGCCCAGGTGCTGAAAAGTTTGTACCAGGAAACGATGACACACGCTGTGTGTGTCACATCGGCCCCACATGTGGCTCCTGCTCCACGTGTCGGGGGCAGTAGGATCAGCATCCCAGATGTGAGCAGTAAGTCATTTGTCTCCAGAGCAGGTTGGCATGACCATGGAGCCTGAGCTGGAAGCATGATCAGCTATTTGGGACATGGCACTTTCGAAACTGAATTAACATGGAGCATTCTTTTTCTTGTGGAGCTTGTCTCAACGAAATGCTCATAATCTTGTATCATAATAGTCAGAAGTGATTCTCTACTGCAGAGAGCCTATTCAGATCTACTTATTGAACAAAACCACTTATATATGTATATGTGTGTATACACATGTGCACACCAAGTCTTTTTTCTCTAAAAAATTAAAAGTGAATGGGAACAGCATCCCCTTCCACCTTTTATTTGTATTTCTTTATTTTGAGACAGGATCTCACTGTATAGCCCAGGCTGCCCTTCAACTCACAGCGAACCTCCTGCCTCAGTCTCTCGACTGCTGGGATGACAGGTGTGTGTCACCACACCCAGCCACCTTTAAAACAGAAAAAAAATCTTTGCAAGTGTGATTCTCTTGACCTTTAAATTATATTTCAGTAATTAAATTTGATGAGATTTTAGATTATTTTCCACTGATTTTGGAAAGAGATATTCATTGCAAAGCTGTTCTTTTAGAACCATTACATGATTTTACTTAGGACAGCTGGCTCCTCTTGGACTTAGTTTTTAATTAGACTTTTTCAGCCTTCCCATGTTCATTCATGACTGTGTCTCAGAAGGCATTGCTGATGGGAGAGGGGCCAGAGCGCGCCAGCACCCTAGGGCTTGTGCCTGCCTTGTGCCGTGGGGGAGCAGAGTGGTCAGACACAGTGGGCTACTGTTGGAGGTATCGAAGGCAGACAAAGCCTGACACCTGTCTTGAAAGAGCTTGCAAACAAATTTGGTTGCCCCAGACTCAGAAAAGGCTGTATGAAGTCATTTCTTTTGCTATGGTAGAAACTTTAAAATTATGCTTCTTTCGTGACACATCCAGTTGTAGCTTGTGCAGGACTCTGCTCTTTCATGCTTGTTCTCGCTTGTGTCTCCACCCTAAGTACCGAAGCTTTGTGACAGATTTTGAGAAGGGTGCATCGTTTTCAGGACTGTTCTTCGAAATTATCGTAGAGATTTCTGATTCTTTTCCTGGCACAGGAATTTTGCAATTAACTTGTGAAGTTGCATGGAAAAACAAAGCATAACAAAACAAACTTACTGAGTTTTGATCATAATTGTTTTAATTTGCATGATCTGATCAATTTGATAATGGAATTCCTTGTCCATAGGCACAGAATATCTTTCCACCTATTTAAGTCTTCATTACGTGCTTCAGTACAGCCTTGTTGTTTTCTCTTTAGTGTTTCTTCTCATTTTAAAATTGTTTTCAATTTTTATTAGTACATTGTTGTGGTACATAATGATTACATTCCTTGTGGGAAGTCGGTACGTGTAGATGATCCATCCTAATTCTGTTTTCATCTCCACCTTTCCTCCTTCTCCCTCCCTCCATCTCTTGATCCTCCTCATTTACAGAAGACCATCTCTCTGCTTCCTTTTATCTATCTTTTATTTTGCACTTTACTTACATTTTGTGTTTCTCATATTTAAAAAACTATGCAGTATTGAAACTTGTGTGCCTGATTTATTTCACTTAGCATTATGGTCTCAAACCATAATGCTTCCATTTTCCAAAAATGACTCAGGTGTATCCTTCTTTATGGCACAGTAATACTCCATTGTATATAAACAATCCATTTTCTTTAACTACTAAGCAACCTACAATTTTTTCTACATGAAAAGCCCTATAAATGTTATTTAAAATATGAAAAAGAGAGTTCAGTAATTAGAGAGATACATTTCTTAATAGAAATGTATACTACTATAAAGATATAATTGTAAGAAATTACAATCAGATTTTTAATGTTTTGGAGATTCAAATAATTTTCATAATCAGTTTGAAATATTTTAAAATTTCCTCTGGAATATCTTCTTGGATTCACAAATTATTTAGAAGTCTGTTATTTCATTTTTAAATATTTGGGAATTTTCTATATATTTATTGCTTTTTGATTTGTTACTTGTGTTATAGTAAGATAACACAATCTGTACAATTTTAACACTTTAAGTTTATTGAACCTGGTTTTATGTACCAATGTGTACTGCATTGTTTATTTAATTTATTTTATTTTTTGCGGGGCTGGGGATTCAATCAGGGCCTCCTGCAGTAGTCAAGTGATCTTTCAATGGGCTGGCGGCAGCCGTTGCGTCATAGTGGATGTCTGTGTGCGGAATTCTTCAGTTGCCCGGATGTTTGCCGGTAACAGACACGTGGCTGAGCTCGTGCTGGTGAGATGCCGGTTCCACTTCCTCCTTTATTTGGGGCTTATTCCTTCTACTGATCCCAGAGAGAGGAGTATAAACTCACTGAGTTTGGTAAGTGTGGGTTCATTTCCTCTTTTAAGTCTCCCAGTTTTTACTTCCTTGGGAAGCTTCATGGTGAGATGTGGAAAAGTCCCTCCTTTGCCCTAGGAGGATTCTTTACCTCATAGTGTACTTTGTCTGGCAGCCCTATAGCCAGTCATGGCCTTTGTCATTCGGCCTGGACAGTACATATGTTTCTGTCCCATTTTTAACCTATCCCTGTCTTCATAATTACTTTAAGCTTCTTGTGGAAGCATGGTTTGGCTTACTTTTTATGGCCCGGTCTTGACAATCTCAGACTTTATATTTCTGTGTTGTTCCTATTGCTAGCGATATGAGTATTTATATGGTAAGCTTTAAGCCTACTATCTTGGTATAATTTTTCTGATTATCCTATTTGATCTTTGTTCCTTTTCTTCTTTCTTTTGGATTAAATGAGCATTTAATTAGTATTTCATTTTATTTCTTCATTCGATTTATAATCTGTATCTCTGTGTATTGTATTTGTTTCTCTAGGCAGTTTCTAATATATGTCTTTAATTTATTAGTCTCCCATGAATTAATATTGTACTGTTTTGAGTATAATGGAAGAACATTAGAAGGGTAGAATTTTTTTCACTTTTTGGTCCTTTTGGCTATTATGGTCATAGATTTTACTTCTGCATATCTTTATCAACCCTATAGCACAGATGTTCCATAACTTATGAAGGGGTCACATCCCATGAACCTGTCATAATTGAAAACGTCATTAAGTCAGAAGTGCACTTAATACCCTGACCCTACAGAACATCTCAGCTAACCGTCGCCTACCTCAAATGTCCTGGGAACACTCACCTTAGCTTACTGCTGGACAGTATCATCTGATGCTAAGCCTGTTTTTGTAAACTGCTCCAGGAATTTACTGACTATTTTACTAAAAATTAAATGATTTCTACTGACTGTATCTTACTTTTGTAGCATCATAAAGCAAACAAGTACTCAACTGAACCATTGTAAGAATATGAACTTAAGAAATTTTAAAAGAAAAACTTCCTTTGTATTTACCTACATATATATTATGGCCAGTGCTTTTCATTCCTTTTAAGTAGGCATGAATTTCCACCTGGTATTGTTTTCTTTCTACTGGAAGCATTTCCTTTAGCATTTTTAGTAATGCTGTGATATTGGCTGTGACATTTTTCAGATTTTGTTTACTTCAAAATATTTTTATTTTCATTTCCCTCACAGGCTATATTTTTGCTTTAAAGATATTTTATTGTCTTTTGGCTAGAGTTGTTCTGGTGCAAAATGAGATAGAGGGCATTCTTTCTCCTGTGTTAAATGTATCTTTATTTCTGGGTTTTTTTAGCCACTTGTGTCTTTTTTTTGTGTTCATTTTCTTTGATTTATTGAGCTTTTTGAATATACAAGTTTATATTTTTCATCTATTATGAAAAAAAATGACCACTATTTATTCAACTATCATTCTTTGCCTCATCTTTTTGGGAATCCAAAAAAGATATATATCTTTTTTTTTTCAATGCATGGGATGCAACCCAGGCCTTGAGCATGCTAAGCAAGGGCCCTACTGCTGAGCCATGCCCCTACCTTCAGTTACCTGTGTTTTATTTTCCATTTTTTCCTTCTCATTGTTATCCCTTCCTTCTTTCCCCCTTCCCCCTTTGCTAGTTCCCCTTTACTTTTGAATCATTTCTTCCTTTTTCACATTACCTATTATGCATTTTGGTCCTTGTTTACCCTTTCAGTTTTTCACAGCAAAGAGACAATGTGATAGTTAAACGTGTGTCTGATTCATTTCACGTAAGAGTATAGTGTCAAAGTGCACCCATTTAGCTAGAAATGTCTCAAGTTTATCCTTATTTATGGCAGAGTAGTACTTTATTGTGTAAAAAATACTCACATCTTTATCCATCATCGGTTGATGGGCATTTGGGCTGTTTCCAAATTTCGCTATTACAAACTGTGCTACTGTAAACATGGGCGCACATATATCACTGTGGTATGATGCTTTTAATTCTTTTGGGAAGACACCCAGCAGGGGAATAGCTGGGTCAAATGGGACGTCTAATCCTAGTTTTTTGAGGAATCTCCATACTGATTTCCACAGTGGTTGCACCAGTCTACACTCCCACCAACAGTGGAGGAGGGTTCCTTTCTCTCCATAGCCCCGCCAGCATTTGTTATTGGTTGATTTCTTGACAGCAGCCATTCTTTCTGGAGTGAGGTGGAATCTCAGCGTTGTTTTCATTTGCATCTCGCAAATGACCACTGATGTTGAACATTTTTGCGTATGTTTATTTGCCATTTGTACTTGTTCATCTGTGAAGTGTCTCTCAATTTCAGATGCCTATTTTTGGATTAGGTCTTTAAATTTGGGAGGGGTCTGATGTTTTTCGATTCTTTGTATGCTCTAGATATTAGTCCTTTTGCTGAGGAACCACTGGCTAAAATTTTTCCCACTCTGTGGGTTGTCTCTTCAACTCTGTTGGTAATTTCTTTTGCTGTGTGAAAGTTTTTTAATAGGATGAGGCCCCAGTTGATGATTCTTTGTAGTATTTCCCTTGCAGTGTGGGTATTGTTCATGAAGTCTTTGCCTACCCCTATGTCCTCGAGAGTTCTCCCTATTCTCTCTTCCAGCGGATTTAGTCTTTCTGTTTTAATATTTAGATCTTTGATCCATTTTTATTTTAGTTTAGTGCATGGCGAGAGATAATGGGTCTAGTTTTAGTCTTCAGCACGTGGAAAGCCAGTTTTTCCAACACTACTTATTAAAGAGGCTATTTTTCCTCCAGTGAGGGTGTTTGGCTCTTTTGTCAAAGATAAGGTGGCTGTGTATGTTTGGGGTTATTTTCACATTTTCTGATCTGTTCCATTGATCTTAGGGTTTGTTTTTTTGTTTTTGTTTTTCTTTTTGCCAGTACCATGCTGTTTTTTTTGTTGTTGTTTGTTTTTTAAAATTGACAGTAACTCTGTAGTATAATTTTTAGTCAGGGATTGTGATGTCCCCTGCCTTGCCTTTGTTACCTAGAATTGTTTTTTGCTGTTCTAGGTCTCTTCCAGTTCCAAACGAATTTTAGGAATATTTTCTCTAGTTCTGTGAGGTATGCTAATGGTATTTTCATTGGGATTGCATTAAATCTGTATAACACTTTTGGAAGTATGGCCATTTTCACTATGTTGGTTCTTCCTACCCAAAAACAAGGGATATCTTTACATTTTCTGAGATCCTCGTTTTTCTGATCTCCTTTTTCAGAGTACTGTAGTTTTCAATATAAAGGTCCTTTACTTCCTTCATTAAGATTCCTAGGTATTTCATTTTTTTCTATGCAATTTTGAAAGGTGTTGTTTCCCTAATTTCTTTCTCAGTGAGTTTGTTATTTGTGTACAGAAATGCTATTTATTTTTGAGTGTTGACTTTGTATCCAGCTACTCCACTGAAATTGGTTATTAAATCTAGAAGTCTTTTGGTGGAGTTTGGGGGCTCTTATATGTAGGGAATCATGTCATCTGCAAATAATGACAATTTAACTTCTTCCTTTCCTATCTTTATTCCTTTTATTTCTTTCTCTTGTCTAATTGCCGTGGCTAATGTTTCCAGAACTATATTGAACAGGAGTGGTGAAAGTGGACATCCTTGTCTTGTTCCTGATTTCAGAGTGAAAGCTTTCAGTTTTTGACTGTTCAGTATTGTTCTGACTGTTGGTTTGTCATAGATGGCTTTTATCAGATTGAGGTAAGGACCGTCTTTTCCAGTTTTCTATAGGGTTTTTAATCATGCAAGGCTGCTGGATTTTGTGAAATGCTTTTTCTGCATCTGAGATATTCATGTGATTTTTGTCTTTGGCTCTTTATCGATTGCTGTGTGTTGACCCATCCCTGCATTGCTGGGACGAATCCTACTTGGTCATGATGTATGATCTTCTTGATGATTTGCTGCATTCTGTTTGCCAGTATTTTATTGAGGATTTTTCCTTCTGTGTTCATTAGGGGAAGAGGGTTTGAAGGGAGGGGAGGGGATTGAGAAAAAGGAATCAAGATATACTGTGTATAGGTACAAATTTCCTATGATGAATGTGACCATTATGTATATCTAAATTGCACCAATAAAATTAATAAAATTAAAAAAATAAAATTCCTCTGGTGTCCAAAGTTCTGTGGTAGTGTCCAAGGCAGGTAGTGTCCCCAGTCTGTGCTGTGTAGCCCTGCCACGTCTACAGTAGGATCAGTGCTGGGTTCGGGGCTGATCTGGTGGGAGCTGGGTCCTGTCTTCAGCCAGCAGCTTTTGGATGTCCCTCTCCGGCCCACCCAATTCTCCTTACTGTGAGTTGTCATGGTGGGGCCCTCGGGCAGGGCAGGCCCAGGGCTGCCCCCAGTCCCGTGTACAGTGGGCTCTGCTCGGTCTCGGCACAGACTTCTGTTTCAGCCCCATTGGCACATCTCCATCCTGACTGCCGCTGTGAATTCAGCCCACAGTGGCTCGGGTTGAGTGCTGACCTATGGCCTACGCGTCTGCATCTTTCTCTCAAGCCACTAGTGGCCCATGACTTCTTTCCCCAACTCTGCTGCGCTGCAGTCCCTAACTTTGCTGTCTAGTGTTTCCAGTTAGCAGCTAGGACCACGACAGAGGGGAAAAAAGGAGGGAGGGGTGGTGACCTGTCTGGTCTCCTGCCTCTGCGTGTGCCATGAAATTTGCTGCCAGGTGGCAATGTCCTCTGTGTGGAAGACTTTCCCACCTCTATCCTGTGGGGCTTGAGTTAGCCACACCCTTTCAGTCCCTCAGTTTCTGGGGACTCGCCAACATGGCGATTCTTGCTGCACCACTGGCAGCCCTGTGGGGTGATGAAGTCCTGTGCCTATGTTTTATTCGATTTACTAGTCTCTTATTCCAGATTGATTCTGTCGTCGGGATGTCTGTGTTTTTAGCTGATTTTCTCTGCGTAGCTGCAGCGTGGCTCCTCCTCCGTGCAGCCTGTTGGATCCCCGCAGTACATGTATTTCCAATTGCTTTTCAGTCCTTTTCCTCCACTTCGGCCTTCTGCACCTCTAATGTCTTCTAGGTATACATGAACTGCGACTGCTGCCTGGTTTCAAATTCACAGTGCTTGTGTCAAGGCTTTCCCCAAGGAAAGCCTTGGGGACATTTGCTGTGACTGGGCTTGGAGAGTGTCACCTTGTAATACACGGCTGAGCATTTGGCTAAAGATTGGCCAGGTCCCTTACGCAGATCTTCAGGGCTCCTTTTGCCCAGTACCTCCACAAACTCTAGCCATATTGGCCTCCCGAACCCCTGTGTCTGTGTCCAAAACTTAGTAGAGCGCAGCCTTTGGGTTGAGAGTCTTCTCTCTGCACCAAGGGCTGGAAGTGTGGAGACAGAAAGCTGGGATTATCTATCATAGGACTCATCTCAGGTCTCCTGTCCTGCCAGGGATCACAGGCATGTGCTGCCCACCGTGGAGTGTCTTCTAGCAGGGATTTCACGTCATTGCTCTAGTTTCCCACCTGTTCCTGATGGGAAAGCTGTTCCCCTATCAGTTATTCCGAGGCCATAGGTTATGGTCTCTTTAAATTTATGTTGCTATGGTATCTTTCATACTTTCTAATTTTGGTCATGCATCCATGGGAGCCAAATTAAGTTTTAAATATTACTCTTGTAGATAGCAACCTTGCTGAACTATTGTTGTGAATCCCATAATGATGGGAATATGTTCCTAGAAATGTATCATCACGTGACTTGTCATTGCATGAATATGACGGTATGCAGGTATGCAAACCCACATGGTGTAACATACTCCACATGTGGGGTACACAGGCTAAGTTTGTGTCCATGTCTCTGCCTGCAATCCCAAGCTCTTTTTTTTTTTTTTTTTTTTAGGTGTACAATATGATGACATTCATCATTAGGAATTTGTACCTTTACATGATACATCTTTTTTTTTTTTTTTTTTTTTTTTTTACCGGGAATCGAACTTGGGACCTTGTGCTTGCAATGCAGGCACCGGAACCACTGAGCTAAATCCCCGGCCCTCCAAGCTCTTTTTAAAAATGTTTTATTTTGAGACAGAGCCTTCCAAGTCACTAAATTGCCCAGGCTGTACTCAAACTTAACCATCCTCCTGTCTCAGCCATACCTGGCTGTTTCTTAACACACACATTTCAAAGTCATTGGCTTCAACTCTGAGGCTTTGGGCTTGACCTGACATGAGAATCTAAGTACACAGTTCAATGCGGAGAACTTTGATGATTTTAGGACCATTGTTTCATGTTGCCAGGCTACCTCTGTTGTCACCAGTACACACCAATTCTTGTCAGTGGCAGCATGTACATTGTAGATACGAAGCATTCCTCTTACAGCTTTATTTCCTTTGGTGTTCTTGAAGAGTAAAAGGTAAATGAATTTAAAGGCATGGAATTAAACCTATGAATATTTGACTACTGAATTCAGTTGTCTGAGTTCACAGAATGTTTTTATAACTTTTACGGATACACTTGTTTGTAATATCGAAGATATTTGTGGAGTTGTAACAGTAAAATGAGACTTCCATATCTACATAACATGAAGGGTTACGGGCACTGAATGATATCCTATGTTGTAGAAGAAATCGGCAGCGAGGATTGTGGATGTGGGGAAGGGGATCAGGTTCAGGGTGGGGGGAGGACCCTGATGTGACCAAGATATGTTAACAGGCGGGTACCAGCCCTCACAGCAAGGGTAGCTATCTATGTATTGCAAACAGTAATGCAAAATGACAAAAAGTAGGCGTTCTTTGACTAGAAAGAGTTATGAAATTAAAAATTGTGATTATGCTGCTTTACTCTGATTTCAGTGACCTCACTGGAAAATGGAGGGAGACAAAGGGGAAAACAGAAGGTATGAATCCCTAACTGCCTAATCTTTTTGTCCAAGCCTTTGCCCACTCCCTGTCCCCGCTTCACACCTAGTGACACTAAGGGAGTGATTGATTGTTTGGTGCCCCATGGGAATACGAGCTGTGTAGAAAGGCTAGGCTTGCCTAGCGCTTAAATTTGTTTGGCTTTGCAAAGATAAATTAACTTATTTTGCCAGATCAGACCTCTAAAATAAATTCAAGTGCACTGAGCAAAAAGTTTTGTCGAGATTTTCAGTATGACCAATAGTTTCTGAAAGTAAAAACAAAACCCCTCAAGTGACATTTTTTGGCTGAGCTGTCTCTCTGAGAAGGAGCTTTTTCTTTGAGAGCCTCTTGGGTAATTATGGGTCACTGGGAAAGAATTTTCCTAATCAGAACTCTCTTGTTAAAGCAGGTGAGAGTCTATGGTGGCTCTACCTTAAAATTCAAATTAACTTGAACTTAGTGGATTTATGTAATTCTCGGGCCACTGTGCTAGGCCCTGTGCCAAGATTGCTCCGGAAGACATGGGGACAGGTATGGCCCCTCCCGTAAAGGACTCACCACCTAGGGGCAGTCAAATTGGCTTGCATTTCTTATTTTAATAGCAATAGGTTTTTTCAATTTTATTTTGAGACAGAGTCTCATCAAGTTGCCTGGGGCAGTCTCAAACTTACAATCCTCTTGCCTCAGCCTACCAGACAGCTAGGATTGTAGGCCTACGCCACTGCACCTGTTGGCAATAGGTGTTATTATGCCTTGGAATCAAGGGCTGGGCTTTGCTCGAATATTGATACAAGCATGTTTTTCTCTCTTCTTATTCCCCACCTCCTATTGCTCTGTTGTCTGAATTCCTAGCCATACCCTTGCCATTATTGATCTTCGTTGTTTTGTCAATTAGAAACCCGTCTAATGAATTTGCACATCTGATGAAGGAACACTGTGACTTGGTGTTTGAGCGGATTCAGACCTTGATGCAGGTTCACGGCTACCGTAAGAAAGGTGACAGGTGTGAGCCACTGACAGACCAGATCTCCCCTTCAACTATAAGCCATACTTCCCCTTCAGCCATGCAGATCTCCTCTTCAACAGTGAGCCACATCTCTCCTTCAACGATCCAGATCTCCCCTTCAGCAGTGAGCCAGAGCTCCTCTTCAACAAAGAGCCAGGAACCAGACTCTCCCTGCTACCGGGAGCCAGATCTCCCCTGCAACATTGAAGCAAGGTTGGATTTGGGCACCCTAGCTATCTTACAGCTTTCTCATTGGCTACACTGAAAATGAGCTGTTGGGGGGGGGGCAAATAGGTCCCTCCCTTCTCCTCAGGCCTTGGGAAGGCACCCAGGACTACGAGATCACTTCAACTTACAGAACCTTTTAGTTTCACAGCTATTTTGTTCCTCTCTATTCCTGTTTATGTTCAGTGTGTCAGGTAGCCCTAAGGTTTGTGCAGAAGTGGAGCATAGAAATGGAAATGAGCAGAAGCATATGTGGGAAATAGTAGTGCCGAGTTTTGTGACTTGGACACCTACAGGCATACAGTAAGAGTTAATCAGGGAGGTACGGCCCTGAGCCTGCAAAGTACCACCTGTAATCCTCCAGGCAGTGGAGCTCTAAATGCAGGCGTGTGGCAGGGCCATCCACACATACGAGCTAATCTCTGATTTTAAAAGCTGCGTTTTCTTGGCCCCAGGACACCTCCAGCTATTGCTGTATTTCTGAGCCCCTGTTCACAACAAAACTTCCTGGAATTATTTTATAGGCCTTGTCTCCTCACACCCCATCCGTTCTTTCCCCAACCTGTGCAGCACTCAGGGCAGACTACCCACTGTTCCCCACCCCACTCCACCTACTTTGTCAGGTGGTCTCCACATTGCCGACTTTTTTCACCTCACTGCCCTCATCTTACTCGATATTTCAGATACATTAGACAGCCCCGGGGATTGAGCCTTCAATCTTCAGATGTTCACACTGAGCTACATCCCAAGCCCTTTTGATACTTTGTATTTTGAAACAGGATCTCATTGAGATGCTAAGTTGCCCAGATTGGGCTCAAACTTGCCATCTTCCCACCTCGGCCTCCCAGAGTGCACTCCCTGCTTCTTGAAACAGCTTTCTCTCAGCTTCCAGGATCACACACTCCCTGGCTTTCTCTCCCAGTCCATTGGCTGCTGCTTTGCTGTCTTTTTCATTCCACCTCTTCTCACATTTCAACTTGTAAGCATTGGCATGTGCCAGGGCTGAGCCCTTGAATATTTTTCTCTTTTCTACCTGTTCTCACTTCCCAAGTAGTCTTCATCAGTCCCTTGCTGTGATGTGCTGTCCGGACATAGCTGACCCCTACTTGGTAATCCTGTGTCCAGCCTAGTCTCTTCCTCCAGCTCTGTATCTGAGAATCATACTTGTCATAGAGTCAGCGGGAGAGTTTCCTTTGCAACTTCTCTACTTGCATATTTAATGCAGAAGCTATCAAGGTCATGGAGGAACTCTTTTATTAAACAAGCTTCCTTCATTTTTATTCATCTGGAATAATTTATTTTGTTTGTTTGTTTGTTTTGGGTCTCTCCATGTAGTCCAGGCTGGCCTTGAACTCACGATAACCCTAGGCTTCTTTCATGTCCTCCTCCAAGCTATCACTGAATACTTTTGGCTCCTCCTTTAAACCACATCTCCTTCTCTTCTCACTACTTGCATAGCCCTGGTGTTATCACTCTCATCCAGGCTGTGTCATCTTTTAAGTTTTCTCTCTTTTTAACTGACCAATAAAAAGCACATTTGTGTGCATGTGACACGCCGTTTGGGCATCTGCTGACTCTGGTTCATTAGCATGACCGTATATCTTACAGTTTTCCCGGTGAGAACACTTAATCTATTCCAGCAGTGTTCAGGCCTAAGTGCTACTGTTGGCCTTTGTTACAGCTACACTCCATAGATCAGACCTTGTTCCTGTCTACCTGAAATTCTGTATCATCACCAAGGGTTCCCGTGTCCACATCTCTCACCTTTGAAGGAAGTTCCTAGCTACACTTTCTGCATCTCCACTCTTGCTCCCTGCATTATTTATTTTTTTTTCCACAAGCAGCTGGAGTGATGTGTTAAAAATTCGCCATGCTACTCTCCTGCTTAAAAGTACTTCATGTTTCACTCAGAATTAAAAGTCAGTTCCTTGCCATATACCTTACGTGATAAGACCCTTTCTGCTGCTGTCTTCACTACTGCACCACCCTCTGCTCTTTCCACATCATCCACTCTGACCTCTTTTCTTTATAGTAGGCAGAATCCTTTCCTGATTCACTCAGCACTTATTGATGCCCCTGCTTGAGGTGCTTTGATCCTGTGTCATCACGTGGCTGCCTTCCTGTCATTCAGATCCTTTTGTGACATTTCTGTCTCAGCCAGCCTTCCCCGGATGACACAGTTTCAGTTCTCATACATGCAGATACCTGAAATGGCCTGTTCGCTGTCTGTATGTCCACCATCTGACTGTCCTGCCCAACCAGTGTGTAAGGCCCAGAAGGGCGCTCACTGTGCCTTATTCCTGCTGTATCTTGCACCTGTCCAACTCTGACACATAGGAAGGAGAGCTCTATAAATATTTGTTCTTTTAATGACACACACAGTCCTCCTGTGACCTCAGCATCACGCTGCCCAGCGAGGGTATGATGAAGAGTGTCTCTTGGATCTGATGCTGGCTTCCGACAATGACTGTGGGAGACTTGCATGGTTTGTGTGCCCCATGCCCAGGCTGTGTCAGTGTTTAGGAGCACTAAACCGGAGGCAGGCACAACATTAGCACAGTTTCCTTTTCTTCTCATTCTGCTGCCCAGCAGCTTACATGCCCTCTTCCTGTCCATCTGCAGTGAGGTTCTGGGCTCTTCTACCCAGGCATGACCTCCTTCTTGCCAAGTGTACCCGGAGGAGTAGATCTGAGACTCTAGCTCCACAAGAAAGCAGTAGGCACCCTCCAGATGGCCCTTGTCAGGACAGTCTGCCTTTGTAATGGGGCTCAAAGTTAAATGATGTGAGTCCCTCCTTTCTCAGTGAGGAGAGAGAACTACTGTTCATTGACATAAATGCTAAGCCACCTGAGACTGAAGCCCCTCCACTGCTGAAGTTAGTGGAGTAGGTGTGGTTGGGAGGGCCAGGAAGCCTTGCAGAATGGGGTAGAGAGAAGGAGAGGCAGCTGGCAGCTTCTCAGGGACACAAGGTAAGGCCTGAAGATGCTGTACTTAAGGGCTCTTCCTCCAGGCTTAAATGCAGCTAAAGAGTGGAATTGTGTGTTCTGGCTAGAGGGTGGGGTCTGGGTCCGTGTAGAGTTCTTGACCTCATCTGGGATATTAAGGATACTGGGTTTGGGTGAGATCCAAGAGAAGGGAAGCTGAAAAATCATAGTTACTGGATAAGTCGTAATGTACACTAGAAATCTAGTTGAATGATCTTCGAGGTCTATTTCAGTTTCCAACATGTCTGTGCTTGTGATCATTTATAAGGAGAATTAGTTGACATTAGATCTTTCATTAGTACTCAGCACTGTCTTGTGAGTCTTTTCTATATCATTAATTATAACTGTTAAAAAAATCTCATACCCTTAGCTAGTAATTTTAATGTAATACTTTTCTATCCTTTCTTCCCTTTTTAAGAAAATCTCAGGTCACCGGACTCTTCTAATGAACAAAATTGGGTTCCATCATTTCATAACCTAGAAGACATGAACCGAATGATGCTACAGGTAAGGGGGCTTTTGTTCTTTGATTACTTCCTATGTAGAATACATACAATATAAGATAAAGAATAGCATTCTTTAGCGTGTGGCTCAGAGACAATATCCATCCAAGTCATGTAAGGAGCTTGGTAAAGATGCAGATTCTTAGGCGTAAACTTTAGCCCTTTGAGTCGTAATCTCCTACCTGTCAGGGTCTGGAGTATGCATTTCTCACGGGCTCCCCAGATGCTGTTTACACCAGTTGAGTTTTGAGAACCACTGACTTTAAGTGATAACAAATGTGAACAAGCCCTGGTAGAGGTTAGTGGGTGATTGAGTGAATATTTAGCACTCAGCTAGCGTGGATTGTTAGAGTCTAAAGAATAAAGACTGTCTTCCTAAGGACACGAAATGTTGATGGCTCTTACCTCCAAGAAAACTGGTGAGTTTTTCTAAGGTCAAAGGCCATAAACTGTGACCTGACAGACCCTAGTCCTTTGAGTCACACAGGGATGTGTATTTTGTTACCTTTTGCACTTACTCCCTGTGGGTTTTGAGTGATTTCTCTTCACTGAGTGTGATTTCTTTATCTTTAAACTGGGTAAAAAGTATGTGTAGTTCACTGAGTTGTAGTGACAAGAAGATCCAGCAGATACTGTAGAATTTTTAGTGCAGAAGGGATACGTTCAGGGCCCCCCGATGGTTCTGGCTGGCCGCCTGGCACTGTGATCATCACTCTCATAATAGAGCCTGAGACAGGTGTTGTGTAGCGGAACCTTTTCATATCTACCCAAGACTAGAAGCAGAATTCCACCGACTGTGGGAGAGTGAAGTCATGTTTTGAACAAAGATGCTCCTCCACAGCTTATGGTGGGGTTACTTTTCAATAAAGCCACCATTAAATTGAAAATATCTTAAGTATAAAATTCATTTAAATCACTTCCCCTACCAAACATCACAGCTTGGCCTAGCCGACGTTAAATGTATTCAGAACACTTCCATTAGCAAATCGGCCTGCAGAATCACCTAACCCAAAGGCTACTTTATAATAAAGTGCTGAATACCGCATGCAATTTATCAAATACAGTGCTGAGAGTGAAACAGCTTCTCTTTAATGCATATCCCTTTTGCACCTTCATCAAGTCAGAAAGCCCTAAATTGAATCGTGTTTTATTGCACTTCATTTTACACCAGTGTGCTGGTGAGCATGGGGCATCCTTTTGCCTTTCTAGCAACAGGCTCCCTCACTTTAATTTAACTTGATTTAATTTAATTTGTCTTTGGTGCTGGGGATGGAACTCAGAGTCTTGTGCTTGCTAGCCAGGCAGTCTGCAGTTGAGCTCCAGCCCCAGCCCTTACCTCTCTTTTGTTAAGAAGATTTTGCTTTTAGGGATCGTACACAAATGTTTGCTACAGAGAGGCCTCAGAATGTGCCACATGAAATCCTGTTACTAACCTTATAAAACTTGATGCTTGTTTAAAATATTTTAGAAGCTGGTCACAAGCACAGAATATATGATTACATTGGGAAAAATCAGAATGTCTTGGGTAACTCCCTCTCTCCACTTTTGTCCTCCCTTGGGCTTTAGTAGCTTCCCTGGAAGAGCCTGTTCTTTCCTAGTGTTGAACACACTAGTTTGGGCTGCTAATCACAGCTGACTCAAGCAGAGAGAAAGCTCACGGAATTCAGGGAGAGGGGCAGGAGTGGGATGCCTGTCTTCACTTGTCAGTTAGAGCACAGGTTTGGCCCTTCTCAAAGCATGAAAACAGAGTGTGGGGAGAGGGGAAGAGCAGCATGCCTTTTGTTTCTTGTGCTCTGAATAGGCTATGCCCAACTTAACAATAGTTATGCTTGATGAGTTTTCCACTTTGTGATGGGGCAAAAGTGCTGACACCTTCAGTAGAAACCATATGTTTTAGTTATTTTTCTTTTTGCTGGGACAAAATACCCAACACCCAAAGTTAAATGTGGGAAGGTTTAGTTAGCTCATAGTCTGTAGAGGTTTCAGTCCATAGTCAGCTGGCTCCAAGGCAGGTTGGCATGACAGAGGGGCATTGCAGAGGAGAAAAAGTTCATGGTGAGGCAGGCAGAAGTTAGTATCAGCAAGCAGCAAGCAACAGCAGCATCCTGCCTTATTTCTGCCCCTTTATATCCCATCCAGGCTATAAGCCTATTAAGCGGTGCTACTCACACCCAGGGTGGGGCTTCCATTGTCCACACCCTTAATCCACATTCACACACCCTGCTCCAGCCACCTTTGAGCCTCCCTACCTACGACTGCATCAGGCTTTGAGGGTACACCTGAGTATAAGCCATAACACCATACTTTAAATTTTCAAAATTTTTGGTGCTGGGCATGGAACTCAGAGCCTTGTGCATGCTAGGCAGACACTCTGCTGCCAAGCTCCACCCTTGCTCTACTGTGAATTTTCTTCTTTTCTCCAGCCGGTGACATTAGATGCGATACTCTTACACCCCTGGCTGGCACAGCTCTGAGTCAGCCACACAGTCACAGGAGTAAACTCAGAAGAATACATATAACATAGATTTACAATTTAAATAGTACAAGTAACATTGATCTTAATAAATAGATCATTAACGGGGCCTTTGAAACCTCATTCCTATGACCTTCTTCCCCACTATTGCCTGAATTTTGTTTCAACCATTCCTTGCCTTTTCTTTGTATTTCTAGGACATGTATAAATATCTCTAAATGGTAAATTATTTTGTGTTCCATGGATTTTTTTGCCTTGTTTAAATAGGATAATATTGCATGTGTTCATCTGTGACTTAATTTTTAAAAATTTTTATTAGTCATGTTTCCATTTGTCGTGTGAAGTTGGTACATGTACATAACACATCCTAATTGTTTTTCCCTCCCCTATTCCTCCCATCCCTCCCTGCCCCTTTCAACTCTCAGACCCCTTCCATCTGCAAAAGCTCTATATCCGTTTTTTCCATTCTTTTCTCCATCCCCCTTCCCTGCCCTCCTTCCCCTCCCTCCATCTCTTGTGCCCTCATGTTTTTGATAATGCTTCTTTTGAAGCTCTGTCCATGATGTTGCATGTAACTAGTACACTCATTTTACCCCTAAACTGTCATGGGGGGGTCCCATCCCACACGATTCCCTATTCCATTCTGCTGTTGCTGGACACTGGCAAGGTCTGTTACCTCATGCTTCCCGGAACACCAAGACTGAAGGAGAGCTTCCACACCAAGGTTTTAGCGAGCTGTGCCATCTCATGACAGTGAGTGTGAGAGCAAAAGAAAAGTGAGACAGGGAAAGAGAAAAATGGAATATAAGGTGTTTGCTAACCAAGCTGTATGTGGGTTCACAGGAACACACAGCTAGTGGTTCAGTCACTTGAGACCTCTTCCGGTTAAACTGTGTAAAGCCACAACTTGAGGAAGAGTGTGTAGGAGGAAGGGCAAAGATTTTCTCTACCGATTTCATTCTGTCTCTTTATTCAGAAGTACACTAAGGTGACTAACTACTCTGCCCTCTGCAGTATCGGACCTGTGGGGCACTCAGTGGAGTATATAGCTCCTATGCCCTGAAGTAGATGAAGCTGTGGTTTTTACAAATCCACCTGCCCTGCAGGTGGCATTAGGAGACCTCACAGGGCTGCAGAGGGCTCCACCACTTGAATGGGGAGCCGACGGCAGGACTGGTGCGGAGGTACCCACAGTGAGGCTAGCGTAAGTGCCAATTTCCACTGTAGTGAGAAGTGCTCCTTGGAACCTCTTTCTCCAATTCCCCTGTTGGATATGAGCAAGGGCATTTCTAGGTGAAAGTTCTGGAGGGCAGGGTGGGGAGGAAGATGGGCCCCTCTACATGGTAATGACGAATGAGTTTACAAGTGGTTACGTTGACTTACAGCCTCAGTGGGAGTGGATGAGTGGTCGGTTTGTGTTTGCTTTGTTTTCTGTGGTACTGAGGATGGAACCCAGGGCCCGGCCCGTGCTGGGTGAGCTACACCCCAGCCCCTGATGCAGGTTCTTTTGTTTTGTGAAAAATTATTTAGTAACAGACATGGAAAACAGAAAAAAGACCTGAGCCATCACTTCACTAACAACATAAATCACTTTCTCTGGAAATGAGACATTTGATTTGCTTTGCTTTACAGTGCCCAAAACCGTGTTCTCAATATAGATATTCATTAAATACATTATCAAGGGCCTTGTTTCTTCTAGGTAGTTTTCTCCGTACATCTGGTTTCATTACATAAAACTCTGCTGGTATTCTTGGAACTCTTACCTACTGGGGTTTGTCTTTCAAATGAACACTTTCTTGTCAACCGTTAGCATGCATGTTAATAAATGAAGAAAAATACTTTTTGCTGGCTGTTTCACTTTCTTCCCCAGCGTGTCTTTTATTTCATCTTTGCAGTAGGGACAGGAAAGCATTCTGCACCCCAAATGTATAATCTAGGATCCAGTGGACCAGGGACTTTGGTAAATCTTGTGCCTTCCTAGAAGAGTCTGAAGACACTTGATAACAGTTTCCACACCTGTGTGCCACAGTTTCCACAAGTAGAACTTAAGAGTGGCCTGCATAAATATCAGTTTGTGTCCTGGGAATCTAACCATTAAGAATATTTTGTGATAATTTTCTTCACGGTTTTTCATCTACAAAAATACATGGATCTCACATATGGATCTCATGAATGCAAGTTCTTATTGCTCCACATGTTGCTAATAATTCTGCTTGGCTGATTTTTTAAATTTTAGTTAATCTGGTGGGAATGAAATGGTATCTTCTTGTTTCAGTGACATTTTCCTGATTGCAAATGATAGAGAGCATATTTTCATGTTTTAAGGCTTTTTGGATTTCCTCTTTTATGAGATATTTATAGCCTTCCTTGGTTTCTTATTGGATTGTTACTAGTTTTTTACACTGGGGACTCTTTAATGAAGTCTATCCATATGGCTCTTTATAGTCCTTTCTTTTCATGAATATTTTGTATTTTATTTTTATTATTATTTTAATACTACATATTTATGGGGTACAGTGTGATAATTCAATACATGTCTATAATGTGTAATTATCAAATCAGCTAGTTTCCATATTCCTAAACATTTAAAAAATTTTCTTGATTGGGCTTGGGAATACAGCTCAACATTAGCATGTTTGCCTTGCTTGCCCAAAGCCCTGGGGTTTAATTCCTAGCAGCATGAAAAGTACCTTTGTGTGTGTGTGTGTGTAACATTTAATACCTCTCTACTGTAAAATCAAATATGCATATACACATATGTATACATACATATACACAAAGTACTTTTATATAACACATAATTATACTCATTCATAGAGTGCAGTGATATTTCAATACAATCATAATTTACAATGATCATGTGTTGGCTTTTTTTTCACTTTATTAAATTCTTTTATTGGTACATTGTAGGTATACAACACAATTACATTTCTCATTGGGAATTGTACCTTTACATAATGCATCT
>NW_004624883.1:2929723-2961190 GCF_000247695.1 Heterocephalus glaber
TCCTGTTATCTGAGAAATTATTTCTGATTTCATTTTTTCCAGATCCCCTTTTGTTGCCAGTTCAGTGGGTCCAGGTGGTTGAGTATCAGAGTGTTTCATCTCATTTCCTTTTGGGGTTGCTGTAGGTGATCTGGGAGTCTGGTTTTGAGACTTATTTACATGTTTTCTCATTTCACCTGGGAAAGGGTGTGCTGTTGTCACCTGCACAGATTACCTCCTCTGAGCTGGGAGAGGTGGGACAGGGGCCAGGAGCAGCGGTAGGTATGGTGGCCCAAAAGCCCTTTCCTGTGGGCTGGGAGCAGCGGGAGTGATGGTGGCCGGGAAGCCCCTTCCTTTGGTCTAGTAACAGTGGGATGGTGGCTCAGAAGCCCCTTCCTCTGGGCCAGGAGCGACCGGACAGAAGGTGGCCCAAAAGCCCTTTCCTATGGGCTGGGAGCAGCGGGAGGGATGGTGACCGGAAAGCCCCTTCCTCTGGACCAGGAGCAGTGGGATGACAGCTCAGAAGCCCCTTCCTCTGGACCAGGAGCAGTGGGATGACGGCTCAGAAGCCCCTACCTCTGGGCCGGGAGCAGCAGGACTCAGTACCGTGGTCTGGTGGTCCGGTGTCCTCTGTGTCTTTGTAATGTGGAACCAGGTGGCTGTACACAGGAGCGGGGGCTGGGGTCTAGTGGATTGTTGCCTGGGCGTGGGCTGATTTGGCATGTTTTGCACAACTTGGGACCTTGGTAGGACGTTCGCAGACCTGCCTGTGGGCAGCAGCCTTGTTTGGCGTGTTCCATGTGACGCAGGACCTCGGTAGGGCGTGCGATGTGTTGGCTTTTAAAGTTGATTCTGAGAGCTAATCACCTGCTAGTTAACTGTTACAGATTTTTTCTCCTGCTTTGTAGCTTGCTTTTTTATTCTGTTGAAGGTATCTTTTGATAAATAGAAATTCTTTTATTTAATGTAAACTGGTACAACCACTATGAAAATAAGCATGAAGATTACAAAAAAAAGTGAAGCTAGAAATTCCATTTGACCCAGATATTCCCCTTTTGGTTCTTTTCTCAGAAGAGTCAAAGACATCATATTGTAGTGACCCATGCATACCCATGTTTATGGCAACACAACTCATAATAGCTACATCTTGGAAGCAGCCTCTATGTCCATCAACAGATGAATGGATAGAGACAGTGTGGAATTTATATGCAATGGAGTACTATTCTGTCATAAAGAAGGATAACCTTGAATCATTTGTAAGATAATGGATGCACCTTGAGACCATAATGCTAAGTGAAATAAATCAGACACATGAGGTTAAATATTGCCTTGTTTCTTTTATATAAGAATCTCAAAGTATAAACAAATAGCAAAATAAATAAATAATAAGAAGTAGGGAGTAGATCATTTTCAAGTGTGGGTATCAAGTTGTGGAGAAAAGGATGAGAAAGAGGTGAGAAAGGGAAAGAAAAGAGAATTGAGATGTATTATGTACATGGACCAATTCCTCACAAGGAGTGTGATCATTATGTACTACACACATGGACTAATACAAAATAAAAACTGTAAAATGAAATACAAAAAAGGGAGAGATATCTTTTGCAAAAGGGAAGGGGACCAAGAGCTGAGGGGGCAGGAAGGAAGAGAGGAAGGGGAGGGAAAAGGATTAAAAAAATGGAGATGTGTTATGTATGTGTACCACCACCCCACGAGGAATGTGATCGTTATGTACTACAAACATGGAATAATAAAAAATACAAACTGAGTAAAAAAGAAATTCTTAATTTTAAAGTAAATTTATCAATCAAAGGTCATATACTTTCTTTTTAAAGAAATCCTTACCTACTGCAAGGTAATAAGTGTATCCTCTTACATTTTATTTTGAATGGTTGGACATTTTCCCTTTAACATTTAATATCTAAATACATTTTGAGTTCACTTTTGTGTATGGTATATGGATGCTCTGAGGGGAAGATGTATTAATCAGTTTTTGGGTGCTCTAACAAAAAATGTGAGACTAGGTACCTTAGAAAGAAAAAGTGTCTTTAGCACAAAAGTTCGGAGTCTAAAAGCTCAAGATCAGGTGGCTCTATCAACCCAGCCTCTGGTGAGGGCCACCTTGGCAGCATCAGGTGGCAGATGGCATTGTGATGGTGGAAGGCGTAGGAGAGGACGTGACACAGAAGCCGCAGAGATTCAGCAACCAGGCTTACTATTCCTTTTTTTTTTTGAGACAGAGTCTTGCTATGTAGCCCAGGCTGGCCTCAGACTCACGGCAACCCTCCTGCCTCAGCCTCCTGAGGGCTGGGATCACAGGCGTGCACCACCACACCCGGCTTGCTATATTACTATTTTTATATCAACTCCTTCTCCAGGAACTAGATGGGGTCCCACAAGGATTAGGCACATTAATCTGTTCCAAGATCACTGCCCCCCGTGACTAAATTACCTTCCACTGTGTACCGCCTTTTGGACTTTTGGGAGGCGCTCACACCATATCAGAGTCATAGCACATAGTAAGAGAATACTTGAAACTGCCTATTCTGTTCTTTAATGAGTATGCTATTGTTCATATTTTCTGGTTTCTGTGAGTCATCTTGAGTAACGTACGCTCTGCTAAGAATTTGTCTTTACCATTGCTTTCAATTTTACTGGCATAAAAATGCTCTTAGTATGCTCTTGTTCTGTCTGTAATGGCTGAAGCTTCAGTAATAGTATCCACTTTGCATTCCTAATACTGTTTGTGCTTTTCGGCGCATGATCATCTATCTAAGGTTTGACAATGTTGCTGTTCTTTTCAAACAATTGACTTTTGATTTTCTTAATTCCTTCTTCTGTATTGTGACTTTGTGTTCTTTTTCAGTGTTTTCTGCTCTCAACTTTATAATATTTTGAGTCTATGTTTCCAGTTTATTCCTTTGTTATCTAACTAACAATTTTAGATTTCATTGACTTGTAACCATGTTTTCTTTTCTCATGTATACATTTAAGGCCAAAATTTTCAAAATGTTTGGCCACATTATAGGTGCATTGATAAATAGGTTTTAAAAATTATTCCATTATGAATATTTTATAATCTCCATAATGCTTTCTTCTTTGTACTATTTTCTATTGTGGTTAAATATATGTAACTTGAAATTTATCACTTACCCATTTTTTATTATAGAGCTCAGTGAATAAAGGCCATTTATATGACTGTATAACCAGTACCACTATCCACTTCAGAACTTTAACAATCTTTTATTACTGAAACTCTGTTCTCATTAAACAAGAAATCCCCACCCCTGCCTCCCCAAGTGCCTGAAAACCAACACTGTACTGTCCATCTCTGTGAATTTGACTACTCTAGGAACTTCGTGTTGTAGAATCATGCAGTATTAATTCCGTTCCTGCCTGGCTTCTTTCACTAAGTGTAATGCCTTTGTGCTTTATCCATGTGATGGCATGTGACAGAATTTTCTTCCCGTTAAGGCTGAATAACATTCCCTTGCGTATTACACTATATTTGGGCTATCCGTTTATCTGTCAGACATTTGGATTACATACTAATCCATTCTCTGTTGCTATAACAAAACCCCCAATGTTGGGGACTGTATAAAGAAAAGAAGTTTTAGTTAGCTCACAGTTTTGGAGGCTGACAGGCCAAGATCCAGTGAACTTATGTGCCTTTGTGTGTGGGTCCCCCTGGTTGCCTCACATGCCAGATGACACCACAGGAAGACTGTGTGAGAGAGGGAGGGAGCACAGGCAAGACATGAAGCCAGAGAGCAGGGAGGGGCGAGACTTGTTCATTGATAACAGCCCTCTCCTGAGAACTCATTCCCTTCATTATTTGTGAAGGCAGCACTCCCAGTGACCTAGTGACCCGCCAATAGGCTCTGCCTCTTACAGGGCTCCCACTTGTCATATCTTCACACTGGGGACCAAGCTTGCAACACATGAACCCTTGCAGGATATATCACATCCAAGCCATTGCCAATTGCTTCCAGCTTTTGGTCCTTGCAAATAATGCTGCTGTGAACACAGGTGGACACATTACTGCTTGAGTCCTGCTTTCGGTTTTGGGATGTATACTCAGAAGTGGAATGGCTGGATCATATGGTAACTCCATGTTTACTTTTCTTGAGGAACTGTTGTACTGTTTTCCACAGCAGCTTCATCATTTGTCCCTGTCAGCAGCTTATTATTTTGGGGGTTTTTTTTTTTTTTTGGTAGTACCGGGGATCAAACTCGGAACCTTGCGCTTGTGAGGCAGGCAGCAGAACCACTGAGCTAAATCTACGGCCTTCTGTTTTGTTTTGTAATGACTCTTTAACCACATGTAGAATCCTGCTCACAATTATTTGGGCTTCCTGGATCTGAAGATCAATGTACTTCATGGCTTCTGGAAAAATTTCAACCTGGATCTAATCGAGTTTTTTTCTCTTCTCTTTTCTATTATCTCCCTCTAGAACTTTGATTGGACATATGCTAGACTTTCTCACTCTCTATGAAATTTAATTCCTCTTATTTTCCACGCATAAGTCTCCCTGTTTACATGCTGAGTGTTCAGCTGTCTTCTGATTCAAAAATTTTCCAGCTATGTTCTAATGTATTAAGTTTCTCTTTCTTTTCTTTTCTTTCCTTCCTCTTCTCTTCTCCTCTTCTTTTCTTTTTTTTTTTTTTTCCCAGTGCATTCTACCACGGAGCTACATCCCCGGGCCCTGATTTTTTATTTCTGATAATAATGTCATTTGTAGACATTTTGTTTATGATTTGCATTTCTCTGGTCAGTTTTAAGCCTCTTGTTCTTTCAGATGTTCAAAGTCATTTATTTATTTATGTATATTAACCATACCATACTTTATATTCTGTATCTGATTAATTCCAATATCTACTTTTTTGAATCTGATTTTGCATTTTATTATTACCAAGGCCTCTCATTTACAATGATTCTTTCATGTCTTCCTGGGTTTATTCATTTTTTCTGTTATCTCATACTATTTGTAACTTTAGCTGCATGAATTATTTGAGATCTTCTTTTAAAATAATTCTCGAAAGATGTTTTGACTGTTATACAAAATACAGCCGGTGTCAGGACCACGTTAAACTAGATAGTAGACTTGGTAGTTGGGTAGTATCTGGATTTCAGCTCCACATTTGTGTGAATGTGGGCTTCTGTGCAGTGTTGCCTAAGGGAGACTATTTTTTTTTTCTACTCTTATAGCTGAAGCTGAGGTAGGAACACACCTTCCCTGTCTCCTGTTGCTAGACAGGGTGTTTCTATTTCATCTGCTGAAAATGTCACCCTTTGGGAGACCTGGCTCTCTACCATGGTCCCTGATTTCTCCTCCCACCTTACACAGGGCCCAGCTTTCCTTTTTGACTCTTACATTCTAGGCCATCAGTGTTGGGTGAATGTTTCAAGCCAAGCACAGGTTCCAACATGCCCTTATGTCTCAGTTCCCAGTGACCTGACCATCTCTGCTCTCAGATTGTTTCCTTTCTAACCATAAGCTTGGTCCAATTTTGCAAAATAAGTTTTTATATAGTTTATCATTTTAGGTGTTCGCTACCAGGAGGCATGGATATCAAATCCATTTTACAGCAGGGAGGTCGTGACTATATCCATATTTATAAGCAGATGACTAACCACAAATGAAAGTGCCTTTAAATATTCTTAGCATTTTTGAAATTAAGTCTGCTTAAAATGAAACAAACTACACATGAAAATGAATCTTCCCAGCTTGTGTTGGAGAGGTTTGTGCTATTTGGGTGTACACTGGAATTTGTGTTGTCTAAATGACATAAAATTTGATAAACATCTCATGCTTAAGGCTAAGTAGATTCTGTGTAGGAGGAAAAATAGTGGAATTTTAATCAAGTATGCACCTACTTTATTGATCTGTAGGAAATGCAATACATTTTCAGTATGCTATTATAATTAGGAATATAGAAATAAAGCTATCATTTTACTATTGTTGCACCATTTAACTATATTATTATTCTCTCTTTATTAGGCATTAGAATCCTCTTTGACTGTGCTGAGTACAGATGGGGTGATCTTTTTCGTGACTGAAAACATCACATCTCTCCTTGGCTACTTAGCAGTAAGTTCTTTCATCATTTTGGAAAGCAGATCATTTAGGTTTGTCTTCTGGGGTTATTATTTCTTTCTAAGGCACATGACACACTGGAGAAGGTATTCTCAGTGTTGTCACAAAATTGTCATCTGCATTGGTTTCAGTTTTCAATCTATATGCGAGGTAATGAAGCATATTTTCCTTTCATGGTTTGAAAACTACCCTTGTAGGCAATCCCCAAAGAAGCGGGCTTTTTGAAATAGCAGTCGCTAGAATCAGTGGAGAGTGTCCAGAGTGATGACCTTGAGACGAGGAGTCCCTCTCTGTGATGGATGTGTCACATGGTGGTGTTTGAATTTATATATTTTGGAGTCCGTTAATTGTTCATTAAACAATGAATGGCATGGTTTATTTATCCTGTCCCATTGTTCTAATTTATTTTTGTATCTTTATATTGAATAACAAATTATTGTCTAATTTAGAAAAAGAAATAGAGTTTCACAGTTTAACCATATGATAGGTATTACCAGAGACACCTGTGCATCGGTTGTGCTTGGGGTCTGTGGTGTCCAGAAGTGCTCACTTGTTCTTGAGCCCTTCGGTGGCGTGGTGTCCATCTTAGGAAAGCTCTCCCCATCTTCTTAGCTCTACTGAGTTGGAATATATGATTTCCTACTGATTTAATTGATCTTCAAGCTGTACACCCAACAAACATTATTTAAATATTACAGTACTACATTCCTCTCTTGGAATATTTTATACTGTGATAAAAGCACCATAGGCTGGTTGGTTTATACAAAATAAATTTATACTTAGAGCTCTGGAGATCAAGAAGCCTAAGACCAAGGTGCCAACCGATTTGGTGCCTGATGGAGGCCCATTCTCTGGTTCATAGACAGCTTTCTTCTGGCTGTGTCTACATACTGTGGAAGAGACAAGGGAGCTCTTTGGGGTTTCTTTTATTAGAATACTAATCCAGCACATGAAGGCTCTGTCCTCATGACTTAATCACCCTCAAATGCTCCACTTAAAATACCATCACATTGAAGGTTAGGTTTCAACATACAGATTTTGGGGGAACAAACACTCAGTCTATAGTGATGCCTTCATATTACACTTATGCACACATAAAAAGACCATGTCGACTACATCCATTGCTGACAACCCACTCCCACAAAATCTGCATCATTGGGGGTGTTACGTTAATCTTATGTGGGTGGTTGTTTTTATTTTACAACTAGTCTTCACTCCACAGAATTTTCTCAAGAATTCAACAAATCCTGAACCAGACATCCAATTTTTAAATATAGACTCAATTTTTATAAAAGTGAAATTTTATAATATAAAATTAAATATAAAATATAAAATTATAATATAAAACACATTTTAAATATAGGACTCAGTTTTTAAATATAGAAATAAATAGAAGCATGGCTTGACTTTATTGTAGTTATGTTGGAAGTGGATTCAAAACTTATTCTACTAGTTAAACTATACAAGTGAGCATGATCATCTTGAAAACTCACAGTACATTTTATACCCTTTTATTGTAATTTATAGATACTGGAACCTGTTTCTTCTATTTCTCATTCTCTGCCTTTCTTTTAAAAAATAGTTTACATTTCCAAATTCAACTTATATTTGCAGGATGCTAAATAAAATGCAAGTATTAGAGATACTAATTGAATTGGACTTGAGGATATTTATATCATAGAAGAGGGAGAGTGTTATTACATCTATATCAAAGATGGAATGTGAGAATGATCCAATATAGCTTAAATTTTATTATAATGAAGATCAGAAAACTCCCGAAATTTTGTGGCAGCTGGTACTGCTTAAACCAAATTCTTTGTTGACTGAGATTGATGACTTTTTCTTATTACATGGAGATTTTTCATAGTGGTGATGTTAGTTAAAATATTATCTTCATTTTCTCATAATATTTACTTCAAATTTTCACTTTCAAGAGGCTTTCATTCTTCAACATTTGAGATGCCCCCCCCCCACACACAGTCAGTATAAATATGGAAGGTATATCACTAAGATGGTGCTGAAAGGCGGCTGTTGTAAATAGTGTACTCAGGAAAGGCCTGTCTGATTAGGTGACATTTGAGCACAGATCCGAATGGAGCAAGTAGGTGTTTGACACAGTAACTGGTACAAGTGTGTTCTAGACAGAGGACAGAACATGTAGAGAGGTCTGAGAACAAGAATATGTTTGGTGTAGGAAAGTTTCAGCAACAAGACTGGTGTGATTGGCGTATGGTAAGCAAAAGGACAAGAACTAGGAGATGAAGAGACTAGAAGAGTAGTGTTTTAGTTACTTTGCTCATTGCTGAGACAAAATACCCAATGGCCAAAGTTAAAGGAGGGAAGATTTATTGTAGCTCACAGTTTGTAGAGGTTTCAGTCCATAGTTGGCTGGCTCCAAGGCAGGGCAGCATGGCAGAGGGGCGTCAGGGTGGAGAAATAATTCATTGCGGGCAGAAGGCACCAAATCAACAAGCAGCAAGTGACAAGTGACAACAGCAGCCCCTTTTCTCTGTCCCTTATATTCTATCCAGGCTCCCCACCCTTAGGACAGGTAGCACTCGCACCCAGGGTAGAGCACCCTTAATTCTAGCATTGCACTAGGAATCAGTCCCAGCGTCATATCCTTCATCTCAGCATCATACACTCTAGATCCAGCCATCTCTGAAAAGCTCCACTTATGACTGTGTGAGGCTTTATGGGGAGCATCTAGATACAAGCCACAACAAGTAGCAAGGATCCACCTTGTGTGTGATCACTGCCTTCCCTCTGAGATGAGATGGAGCCATTGAGGAGATAGAGCAGATGTGGATAATGACCTAAGTTTTGTGATGCTTTGGCCGATATGTTCAGAATTCATGTGGGCAGCAGGCATGAAAAAGCGGAGTCGACTTGAAAACAGTTGGCTATTCTGGGCAATAGATGGTGGGAGATTGGATAGAATTGGAAGTGGAAGTATATATAGGTAAAATACACTTTGCCAATGGATTGGGAGGGGATATGGCATAAAGGTAAAGGTGGAAAGGGTCTAAGTTATGATGTTATAACATTGGTTATGAATAAAATAAGGTCCATTATTATAATCACAGTTTGAATATGTATCTGAAATTTGCCATCATATTTTTCCCAATCATTAATTCCTTGACAGTTTTTCTTTTGGAAAAACATGTGGTTGCGTGTAGTGGTAACTTGTAGTTCCATGGAATCACTACCCCACAATCTTAGCGGCCTGTCTGCCTGCTCACCCTGCTCCATTGCTCCCTTGAAAGAAAATAAATTGTGGGAATTTGCACATAGCCATTCTCTTGTGGTTATTCAGCAAATGCACCTTTTAATAATTTGACAGTACACTTCATGGAAAGAGTTTTTCGGCACTGAAATTTCAACAGAAGAGAATTGTGCAAGTTTTACACATGAGTATATCTTTAGTTTGCTACAATTGTGGGCAGATTTGCTGTGTTCTTCTTGAGGATCTCATTGCACAACAGAGAATTGCTAGTGATGAGTCTCATCTTGGGCTTTTCTCTTTTTGATTTTTTGTTTGTTTTTGTTTTTTTGCACCGGGGATCGAACTTGGGTCCTTGCACTTGCGCAGCAAGCGGTGAAACTACTGAGCTAAATCCCCAGCCCTCTTTTTTTGAGACAGGGTCTTGTTACATAGTTCAAGATGTCTTGCACTCACTATATGTAGTCCAGGCTGGCCTCCAACTCGCAGGAACCCTCCCGCCTCAGCCACTTGAGTGCTGAGATGGCAGGTGTGCACCAGGATTCTTGGCTGTGATAAGTTTCATGTGATTTGAGACCCAGTCTGGATCTCCTGCAGCACTCTTATCCTTCGGATTCTCAGTAAATGTCATAGATCGGGTAAATTCCTTTCTGCTGTTTTTGGCATGACGGAGACCATAATAATATCTGTATGATACCTAACAGGTATTCAAACTTGGCTTTTGAAAAAAAGTTCTTAATTTTTCTCTGGTATTTACCCTTGCTTCATTAAGCTCTAAGCACCTTGATGGTTCTGCCTTGAGTAATAAGAAGAGCAAATGCCAAAGACTTACAAAAATAACAAGAGATTGATGGTGGTTTCAGGTCTTTGCCCTTTCAGAAGCAGGGTCACTGGAATGATTGTTGGCTGTTGTTTTCGTTGGTTATTTATTATAAGGCTTATTGTTACAGTTCTTATTCCTGCAGAGTCTTCAAGAAACTCATTGCTTCTCTTCCCATCCATATGAGTGTAGACTGTGAAAAGATAGCTCACTTTGAATTATTCTAAATGACAGTGCTAGCTTTTCTTTCAGTAATGAAGGAACCGCAACATAGCACTTAATACCTCTTGTTTTGGTCCTGTTTTTAGTTTGTGTCATAATTCCTGTGCATATCCTAACTGCCCTACTTGACTATGTACTCATCATTTAAGTTATAATTCATATCAGGCTCATCTTCTATAACTTTTGCAAGCACACAGTATAAAAGTTTTAAACAAATGAGTTAGTGTAGAATGCCCAAAATGAAGGCACTCGTTCAGTAGCAAATTTTTTGGCCCTGAGATGAACCGGACTTGAGGTAGCTGTGGAATGATAGAACAAGAAACACTGAATTGGATGACACTTCTACACAAATCTCATTTCTGTGTTCCTGAATTCGCAATGGTTAGACAAGCCTTAATTTCCTCAGAACTAAAGGAGCGGCTAATTCTTCCTCTCACGGGGGATTCTGCAAGGTAGTATGTGTGTGAACATACCTCACACGATGTCAGGCTTGGAGTATTTGCTTTATCCTCTGTTACATGGATGGATGGATGGATGGATGGATGGTTAGGTGGGTGGCCCTCACTGATCAGAGGTAATTTGCTTTGTTATTTAAATTGTGTTTTAAAACTAAACCAACAAAAGTATTTTATTGAAAAGTTTTATGTTTAATGAAAAGAAATCCACATCTTTTGGGAAAGCAATAATTTATGGAATGACTTTCTCTGTGAAAATGCATCATCTATTATTTCCATAACATTTTGTTTGCTAAATTAAGGTAATGTTTCTATCCTGAGTCAAGCCAAGCTTTTTCTTGATTGAGATGGGATCCATCTGCTAATTTGAGTGTTGGCCAACTTATAGTCTGCTTCTACAAATGGGCCATAAAGATATATTTCTAAATATTGACTGTGTATTATTAATACTAATCAGTTAAAAACTAATTTTAATTTGTGGTTCACCAGCCAAAGCCGTTATTCAGCTTGTTTCTATCACATTAAAAACTCATTACTTCTGTGTCTGGTATTCAGTTTATTCATGTGTCACCATATTTTATCAACATAGTACAGCATTATTTAGTCACTCAACTGATCTATATTGAGTGTTAATTTATGCCAATCTGTGTTTTAGGTGCTCAGGGTGCAGCATTGATTAAGACAAACAAGGTCTCTGTTCTGACACAATTTGTATTTCAATAGGGAAACAATAAACAGTAGCAAAATGATAGTGAAGCACTGTCAAAGACTGTGCTATTTAAAAAGCTTGAGAGATGAAATATACAATATGCATTATTTTTCCTTGTGCACTGTTGATGGGAAAATAAAATAGGACCACTTTTATAGAGAATGGTATGGAGATCTGTCCCAAAACTAAAGTTAGAACTAGTATATGCCCAGCAATCCCACTGCTTTGTATATACCCAAAGGCAAGGGAACCTACATGTGGAGAAGACACCTGCACTCCCATGTGTTAGTGCACTGTTCACAATAACCAAGATGCAGAAGGAGCCTAAGTGTCCATGAACAGAGACATGGATAAAGAAAGTGTGGTATATAACAAACAATGGGACTTTACTCAGCCATAAAGAGAATAAAATCCTGTCACTTGTGACCACATGGGTGGACCTAGAGGGGATTATTTTGTTAAGTGAAATAAGTCAAGCACAGGGCAGAAACACCACATGACCTCAATCATATGTGGAATCTGAAAACGGTGATCATAGAAGTTGGAAGCAGAAGAGTGGTTACCAGAGGCTGGGGACAGAGAAGGAAGCAGAAGAGGGAGTGGTCAGTCAGTGAGTGCAGTGTTACTGTGTTATAGGGGAAATAAGTTCTGGTGTGCCATAAGAGAGGCTGATCAGTGGGTGGTAAGTTCCGGTTAGACAGCAGTAGGAAGTTCTGGTGTGTTGTTGTGCACTAGGGCGACTGCAGATAGCAATGATGCATTATGTATCGCCAACTAGAAGGGAGAAACTCTGAGTGTACTCACTATACAGAAAGGATAACATTTAAGGTGATGGCTATGCTAATTACCCTGAGTTGAGCAGTATCCAGTGTATACATCATATTGTATTGTATAAATATTTACATGTACCATGTGTCAGTCTAAAAAATAAGTAATAAAAGTTAATAATAGGAAGGAGAGATCCATTGCATCAACTGCTGAGACGTTACGTAAGATGAGGGCTAAAAATGGACTACAGGACTTCGCAGTATGGAGGTCAATGGTGATCTGGAGTGATTAGGATAAAGACTTGGTTGGTTCCCAGAGAAAGTGGAGAAGTGAAGAAAAGGGAAGTGGCCAAGTATAGTTCGTTTCAGGATTTTTATTTCCAAGTAGACCAGATAAATGGAGGTATAGCTGGAGGAGAAAACATAGTATGAAGGGAGGTTTAGAGTTAGAATTTTGTGTGGATTTTCTTTTTAAGGGGATGGATATTACAAAATATATTATACAGCACTTGCATGCTTACGGGAAGAACCAGTAGAGAGAGAAAGCTTGATGATACGGGGAGTGGAGATGTTTTTGGAACAATATCTTTGAAAAGCTGAGAGAAAACAGGGCAACATGCACAAGTGAAGGAGTTAGTCCTTGGTGGGTGGGAGCTTATTCATCGGACTAGGAGGGAAGGCAGGTTTCTCAGCACAGGAATACATAGGCTGGTAGATTTGGGGCAGGAAGATGTTGACGTTTCCTTTTCTTTTTTTAACAGAAATAAATGAGGTCAGCTGAAAATACTATAGAGGGCTGGGGGCTTAGAGGTTTGAAGGAGGAAAAGACAAGAAGGAGTCACATTGAAGAGTAGGAAGATGAATTATCAGAGAAATGCTTTGGGGCAGGTTTGAGTACCCATTATACTAATGAGTTTTTTTCATCCACCTTCAGTTGCTTAGGTGAAGATGTGGGGTAGATGAAGAGTTGGAAGTATCCAGAGTTGAGATTTTCTCCCACAGATATGGCAGAGGGGAAGAACAAATGGGATTGATTACAGCGATCTGGGAATCTTAGCTGGCCAGGGATGAATGAGACTATTGGAGGGAGGCAGCATACAGTGCACACCTGAAAGGATGGACTGGAGGTCTCTGGAGGTCGCTCTAGCATTGCTGGAGAGGGGAGGTGCTTTGCATGAGTACATTGGAAAGGTCAGGATGGCTGTCACAAAGTGAGGCAGTGTAGCTGGGTGAGCTACAGCAGTGTAATCAGATGGCTGAAATGGGGCAGGATCTAAATGCGCTGGAGGTGGGGAGATGGGGGGCAATGAACAGTATTAGCATATAGAATAAAATGTGCTTTCTCCTCCTCCTCCTCTCATCCTCTCATCATCTCCCTCTCCTTGTTCCCAGTATGAGGTTATGGGCAGGAAATTATTGACCTTTCTGCCTGATGAAGAGAAAAATGAAGTCAGCCAGAACATTAGCATGACACTTCCTCTGTCAGAATCAGGTACAGATTTTTTTTCAAGTATTAAATTCTTGGGTTTTAAGAGACAAGGAGCACTCAGTGGAGTAGTTTTTAAAAGGGCATTGAAGTCACTATAGCTTTTGATGATATGTTAATTTAATTTTATATATCACATAGCCAGGCATAGTGGTGCACACCTGTAATCCCAGCACTCAGGAGGCTGAGGCAGGAGGATCACCACGAGTTTGAAGCTAGCCTGGGCTACATAGTGAGTTCAAGGCCAGCCTGAACTACATAGTGAGACCATGTCTCAAAAAACCGAAAAGAAAAATTCATATATCAAAAATTATATCTTGAGTGTTAAAAAAGGCTCTTCTGCGCTAAACCTCATTCTTCACTGGGAGCCCTTGTTATTACAGATTATATAATTGCATTAGTGCTATATAAACAATGGATGACTGTGTATTATTCTAGCTAGTACCTTACTCTACAAATTCAACACACATACAGTGGCTATGTGTGTGCTCGCATTCATGGAAAGAAAGTAATGCTCTGTAAAATTTATTCCAAGTAACACATTGGTCTTATGATATGATCCTACAGGATATGTTACAGCACTAATCAAACTTGCTTGATTTCTGTTCTCTTTAGTGGGAACCCACATTGATTTTTGTTGTCATTTAAGAAGAGGAAATGCTGAAAAGGGACAGTGTCTTAATTATGAGTATGTGAAATTCGTCCTGACACTCAGAGATACTTGCAGTAGTAAGTAATTCACTTCATCCTCTCCAAATAAGGTTCATGAGTTATGTAGCCTGCCATTGCTGACATAAATGTTGTCTTACTCTTGCTGATCATGTGCTCCTTGATGTCACAAATATGAGTTTGTGTTTACTCATATTAGACATTAACAAATTAATAGTGAAATTTACAAGGTGGGGTCACATAGAAACATGGGGGATTAAGATGATGAAGGATGGCTCTCTCCTTTTATAAAATGAAGAAATAATTGTTAAATCTTAATAAGAGAAGTTTAATGCATAGCCAAGCTCAAGTGAAGGAATGCGTACCTGAAATTGAGAAATAAAGCAGTAGCACAATGACAGCAACGAAGTGGATTCTGTGGTGGCCTCGATGGATTTTAAATCATACAGAGACTCCCTGGACTGGGATCTGGAATTCCTAGCCCCTGTCAAGGACCAGTGCAGAAAACTTAGAGGTCACTTGTTAAAGTTCTGTCCACTGGCCTAGAGGAAGAGTGAAGTTGTCATCTCTCCAGAAATTTGAACACACAGAGAAATGTGCCATTTATAGTACTCCAAAATTCAGACTTGGGTCATGTGTGGATGTCAGGCCTCAAGTACCATACTGTTTGTAAGGCTCAGGAAGTGCAGGTTGAAAAAATAACAAATTAGTTGAAGTTTGTTAGTGTGTAGGGCCACAAAACATCGGGGGCTTGAATCAGAGAGGAATGGCTCAGATAGCTTAGAAATACATGAAAAGATGCTCCAACTCACTGAGAAGCAAAGAAAGAAAATGTAAAAACTAGGAAGGTGGCGTTGCAGTCAGTGAGCTATGCCCACCAGAGTGGTACAGATTAGAAATGTGAATAATGCCAGGTACTGATGAGCATATGAGAGATGAATGAATAAGTAAATAGTGAAGATTAGTTCACATAGAGGTTGGTTAATATATTTCTTAAGCTTTTTAGAGATTAAATGCCAGACACTTTTTAAAAAAATCTTAGACACTCTCACAAACACACACACTGTTAATATCCATGTGGTCTATGTAAAAGAAAGGCTCTAGATTCCTTTTGGACCCTAACATGTACATCCACAGGCTAATAACAGAAGACTGAAACCATGAACACACAGCCACCGATTCTCAGTACTGACTTCTCTGTGTTTTGGTGGGGATCATGGGGGGAGGTTGGCTGGAAAGGAAGGAAGACAGGGAAAATCCCATGACTCAGAATTTTGAAAATTATCAATGGGCTGGTAAACAGTACACTGACTGGGCAGATGTCTTAAAAAGAAAAAAAAAAACAACTGGTACCTGTCAATTATATTGTCACATGTGTGTGCATGTCCTTTAGAGTCTTTTGTGTTTTTGGGTGGCTTCATTCCCAACTGCCTTGGCATTGAATCAGCTGCTGTGAAATTTTCCAAAGAAGACCGTTTCTTTCTTGTGGGGTCTGTTTGTGTTATCAATACTGCGATCCTAAAGGTGAGTACACTGCGTGTGGCCATCAGGCTTCCTTAGCAGACGCATCCTCTTCGGCCTCTCGGCCACCAGACACCATTGCTGAAGCGCTGACTGTGTAGATACAGGAGCAGACACTGAGCAATTCTTTGAAGAGTTAGACACTCTTAGAAGAAATGCACAGTCATTTACAGCTGATTTTGACATGCTGTGAAATAATCTGGCTCATGATCAGAAGTGAACATTTTGGGAAGTAGACAAAGGAAAGTTTCTGTTATAAAGTAAATTTCAAAGTGACTCTTTTATTTCTTTTTCGTTGGGTAATTGACTGTAACAGTTCTTGCTCTCCTAATGTTCTTCCAGTTTGTCACTCAGAAATTCTATCTCTAAGAAGAAAAGGTGATCTTTAGAATCCATCTGACAGCTTCAGGATGAATTAACTTTTTCATGCAGCAACATATTTAGCAAATACCTCTTATGCTTCAGTACTGTAACATGCTGAAGAAACCTTAAGGGAGAGAGACAATAGCTACATATTACTGACAAGTGCTGCAGAGATGAGAAAATCGAATAATGTGCTAATAACTGCTGAGGTTAGGGAGTTCGGAGAGTGCTCAGCAGAAGTCTCTTTCTGATGATTTGTATTTTGGGCAGAAACTGTCAGTGAGGGTAGGAAATGAAGGCGATCCAGGCAGAGGGCGCAACAGCTCTAAAAGCCCTAAAGTAGTGACGAGCTTGCAGAGTTCAAAGCAGGGTGTACAACTAGAAGAAGTGAAAGAACAAAGGCATAGTAGAGAAAGCAGGATCCAAGAGGTAGGCACAGGCCAGACTATGTAGAACTTTGAGATCTAGAGCAGTGTACGTGAGTTTTATTCCAAGTGCAGTGGGGAGCAGGGGGTGACATGACCTGAGCTTATTTTCAGAGGTCTGGCTGGTTTCTAGGCAGTGAACAGAGCACAGAGAAACAAGAGTGGAAGCAAGAAGACCCCTGTGTGAGAGATACCCCAGGACACTGAGCAGTGGCACGGTGTGAAGCCCCCTTCAGCAGCTCTGTTTGGACTAAGTTCATACTGTGAGGATGCTGAGTGACAGTGCAGCAATGGCCAGGGGTGTCATTGTTACTGTCAGATCACTGCTAGTTATCCTGAGTTTCCAGAGAGATCACTTGCTCTGCTCTACCTTGCATCTCTGGTTTAAAATGTGTACCTTCCTGAACACATTTCCAAAACTGTGAATGCTATGGGCCACTCAGGTTTATAAACTGTTTGTCTGCTCGCCCCTGTGCAAATCAAAGGAGGCCATGTATTTTGGTAAAATACACTCTGAGGAGATGGAGGGGCCCATGTGCCTCACATCACCATCTCACCTTTCACAGGTGGCTTGGGGTCTTTTACAACAAGGAACAGTGGGGGGCAGACCCCTACCCTGGCTTGATCACTTTCAGCTCATTGTCCCCTTTCTTGTGGAAAGGAAACCGGACTCTGAGCTTTTTGGTGTCAGCACCTGCATATTCTGTTCGTATTTTTGTGCGGAGGAGAGATGTGGGAAACTATGTATGTTCTAGGCCTCAGGGAGCCACTTGTCTCTGAAGGAAAAAAGTTAACTTTTAAAGGTCTACTTAGCTGTGCTGTGCTGTCCTTATATTCAGGTGGAGAGCAGTGGTCTATTCATCTTTCTTTCAAATTTAAGAAGAGAAAAGTGGTATAGAGAAAAACAACTGAAGGCAGTTTCCTGATTCAATTGCCTATTCCTTCTCTGCAGTACCCTGAGATTTGCATTCTTTTCTCTACCACAAGAATATACTTGTAGGCATCCCAGTTTAGGGCTCAACCCCAATACCTACTTCCTCCATCCCACATGACCCCCTCAGTTGTTTTCTATCCCAGTTTCTCTCTGGGTTTCTAGGACATCTGTTCCATATTAGCGCATCGTTTGAAGGACAGATCTCATGAGAACAGAGAGCTTGTGAGCAGGAGATTGTAATAATGTGACTGTGTAACACACTGAGAAATACAGTGAGCTCGGAGGTCCAATAGCTCTATGTCCTGGGCCAAATCATTATGTCTCTATCATACCCAGTTTCCATATCTGTAAAACCCAGTCTTTCTCACTTTGATATGCTAATTGGTTGTGACATTGGATATGAGCATGCTTCCAAAATTAACACATGCCATAAATGTCATGTACTTTTATTATACAAATGCATTTAAATGTCTAAATAAACTATTTTCCTGCAGGAACTCTACACTGCAAAGCAGTCCCCTAAGAGTGAAACTAAACAAGATTCACATGAAGAAGATTCTTTGGGGAGCTACAGGTAAGAGGTAGTGTTGATACGAGTAATGGAAAACTAGAATACAATACATTTTTGCTAAATAAAACTAAAACAAGAGGAAGAACATCTACAGACATTTTCCCCATCAAAGTGAAAAGAAAAGAATCCAGGTGGTCAATCTACTAGTCAGAATGCACTTTCCTACTTAATGTAATTCATATTCTTCCAACAGAATATAAATGCAAGTGATTTGACTTTTTATTTTTAAAAGCAGCAAAACAAAAAACAAAATTTAATTGGTAAAACAGTTAATGACTTTCAAATTAAGGTAATCCATTTAAAGTAATACTTATTACTTTTTCTTGAAAGTAAAGATAATATTTAAAGAATAGAAAGAAACCAATAGTTCATTATTTCAAGTGGAAAAAATGAACATCCATTCCTAACCTATAGGAAAATGCTGGCCAACTTGCTAAGTGTCACTAAGCCTCCTTCATACACCAGTTTAACAACCTGCCAGGGGCCTCTGCAACATATAAATTCTTTATGAAACTACCCAGATATTTAACACTTGCTAGACTTAGTAGTAGTCTGTTTGTATGTGGTAGCAGTATTGGGAGTACAATATTGGGAACGGGTTACATTTTCCTCCTGCATTTCAATGTACATGTACTGCTAAATGAATAATGATAGAGACATTAAACGTGTACTCCATGCCACTAATATTTAGCAAAATAAAACAAGCAAACACGAGGACTTTGTGAGAGATTTCTTATGACTGAAGGCTTGCTTGCATGGGGTCTGCAGGTGAGAGGCCGTGGTCACTGTTAGATAAGGAGCCAGAGCTGGCAAAGGCGTGAGCGCAGCCAGAAATAGCTGAGGTTCATCCGTGCCCAGGGTTGAGAGAGGTGGACAGTCTTCCCACTGAGAGTTCCCGGGATCTGGCTGTGAACCAGAGTCTGCAGCTCCATACTGGCAGAGTGGGGAGAAGAAAGAGTCGTGGCAGCTGGCTGCTTGCACCCACTTTGCTTGGTTAAAAGCCACTGGCTACACGAGGGTGCGCTTGGAGCTGTGTTGAATGTGATGTGTCTGCTCCTGCCGTGCCATGATCTTTCATTTGTACCAGTGAGCTTTCCCCGGCCTTTTTTGTAAGAACCTAAAACTTCTTGTAAGGTTTTTTAGCATTTTATCTGTGGTTCAAATCATTTTTAAATTTTTTTTAATTTTCAATTTTTATTCATCCGTGTTTGCAGTACATAATCACATTCCTCATGGGGAGCTGGTGCCTATGAAGGCCACACCCTCATTCTCTTTTCATCCCCCCCCATCTTGTATGCTGAGATACAAGAGCCACGCTCCGACATCCCCTTGCCTAGGCCATCCTTGCATGCAACCGAAAGCACATTTGTTGAGTAAGTTTGAGTGACAGCCTGAATGTAAAAAGATTGGCATAGCCATTGTATCCAGTATTCAGATAATGGGTGTTCATAGAGCAGACACCGGTATTTTATTTTAGAGTTTAATTGAATCACAAATACTCAGATGTAGAAGGAAGTCAGGTGCACATCTGTCCTGTTGATTTTTATGAAATAATAAGAAAAACATTTTCTAAAGTCTTAAATTATATTATTTCTAGCCTTGTTCCTCTAGACCAGGTACTTGGGAGAATAATCTCTGCAGAATAAGTGTGAGGGTCAGATAATATAAGGAAATCAGATCTATATGTTGTATAAAATATTATGCAGAGGTAAGTTATTAATTAGGAAGGTCTTTTAAACATGGAGTAGTTATATTTTAAAACTATGCTAATCATTATATTTACAAATGATTAAGGTGTGATACGTGTATGTACCAATTCCCCAGACAACTGTCATTATTATGTATTGCAAACCCATACCAATAAATTTTTAAAAACTATGCTAAACCCTTATGGGTCTATAAAGATTTTTATTAAGTATAATAGTTTACATGTAAACATAAGAGATGGTCATGATCTGAAATCTATGGTAATTGTGACATTCCCTTTATTTTTCTATTAATTTAAGGTAGTTCTTTTTCTACCTAAAGCAGCACATTTTAAACTTCCATACTTAGGAGGTGGGATTGTATCCATTAGCACCTAAGTCAGTGGTGGCAAATGTGTGGCACGCGTGCCGCAGTAGGCTGCTTGTATCATTGAAAGGTTTTAAACGGTTCACCATCACTGACCTAAATTATTCATGAATAGCGTCCATCCCCTGGCTGGATGTGTCCCCCAAGCTGGGAATCTCATCCTAAGGAGCCTGGGCCACACTCTTCCTGTCATGGAGACGTGGATGTGCTTGTGCCTGGTGGTGACAAGTAAGGAGTTGGAGCCAGCCTCTTAGTTTCCATTTAATTTATCACATCAGTACTTGCAAGGGCTGCTCCTTGAAAAGGGCAGGCTTCAAAAAGGCACAGGTAGAAGAAAAGAGAGCAGTCTCGGGGCTCTGGGTTTTATACTTGATTTTGTTTATAGGACTTCTAGCTAATCCATATTCCATCTTTAGTTACCTGACCAATTATTTTCATCATCTAAAAGCATAAAATCATGAGACTATTAGATTGGAGATGGATAATAGCAATTTATTAATACTTTCTGGAATGCTCTCTGTAAGGGTTTATAATCAAAACTCATTGAAGCAACACTGAAATCACTGAGGATTTACACACTAATGAAAGAGACTAATAAATATCAAAGTTTAGAAAAATCTAGGAGAAATTATAAAAAGTACTAGCCTAGCCTATTTTATACAAGGTAATTTTGAGTAAATATCCTGGAAGCTGCTTGTTCTCTTCAGACAAGTAAGACTGATTTTTTCCTCGTGGTGTTCATTTGCTACCCTGTAATCAAGATATCACACTTTCATTTTAGTCATCTAAAGAAACAGAACAGGATCTAACCATCTTATTTTTGGGCTTAATAGTTTTGTTTTGCCCTTTTCTTATCTTGCCTTATTTTTCTTTAGCTTCATTGTTTTTGTTTTGTTTCCTTGCTTTTCATTTGAGTTGGCAAAACTACCATATGTCTCTTCCTTACTCATGTTCATAATTGGTTACATTTTGACCAGTTTTGCTTTCTTTTCCTGTCTTTTCCCTTTTCCCTCTTTTCCTACCTTCTCTATTTTTCTCTTTCCCTGCCCCTCCGCAGTACATGTGTGTGTGTGTGTTTGTGTGTGTGTGTGTGTAGAATTTATTATGGACCACATAGATAATCATACCTACCTCTTGTCTCAAATACTTCTGTTCATTATTTCTAAACAAGGATATTCTATTTTATAATCACAGTATGATTGTAAAATCAAGAATTTTAGAATTTATAGAATTCTATTATTTAATACAGAGTCCATGCTTAAATTGTATCATATGGACCAATAATATCCTTTATTGCTATTTTTTCTTGGTACAGGGTCCAATTCAACATCATGCATCACATTTAATTGTCATGTCTCTTTGGACACTTAATGTGGAACAATTTCCTAGACTTCTTTTAACTTTGTTGGCCTTGATATTTATGGAGAGTGTCAATTACATATTTTGTAAAATGTCCTTCTCTTTGGGTTTGTCTTATATTTCCCCTGATGGGATTCAAGGAGTGCATTTTTGTCAGAATACCACGGAAGCAATGTTGTCTTTGTGGTACCGCATAGCAAGAGGTACATGATGTTTTCCATTATGTTGATGTTAGCTGTGATCACATGAGTAAACCGAGATCCTCCAAGTTTCTTGACTGTAAATTTTTCCCTTTGTACATTATCAGTAGTTTATGGGAAAGTACACGAAGACTGGTTGTGCTCTCATTGTGACTTGTGTGCTACTGCCTCTGAGTGCTTTCAGGCTGGGAAACAAATACTCATATAAATGGCTACATACAAAACCAGTCATTTATTTCCTCATCTGCCCAGTTATGCATATGTGCACCTTTGCGTATATGTGTAGGCAGAATAATACAAACCATGACTTCATACTGATACTCCGCACGCGTGCGTGTATGTTTTACAAGGGATGGAACCCAGGCCCTTCACACTGAGCTATATTCCCAGCCTTTTATAATTTTTTAAAATTTTGAGGCAGAGTTTCTTTAAGTCACTCAGTTGCCCAGGCTTTGCTTGAACATGCGATCCTCTTGCCTCAGCCTCCCAGAGTGCTGATATTACAGGCCTGTGCCCCCACGCCCAGATCATAATAATATTTCTAATTCTAAAGCACAGTGTTCATTGTAGCCTTCCTGTTTCCATATTTGCAGTGTGCTTCTCCAGTCCCAGAAGCCTCTTCCCATTATCCTCAATAGAGTTATTTGCTTGCTCAAATAGTAAATGAATAAAAAGTTGTTTTAAGGTTGCCATGTCATTGTGAATGAAAACCTCCAAAATTGAATTCAGTATAATTTACAATAGATTAGGTAACATTTACAACTTGTGAAGTACACATATCTTAAGTGGAGCACTTAAAAAGATTTAAGGAATGCCAAAACCAGTCAGTCACCTTCCTATCAAGACAAACAGCGTACCTGGTAGTGACCATCAGTTAGTAACAATATTTTATGTTTGAAAATTCCTAAGTCAGCAGATTTTGGGTCTTCTCACCACAGATGATATATGAGGACATACATATGTTAAATAGCTTGACTTGCCATTCCACAGTGTACACACGTATCTCAGTATTATATGACATACCATGTAGTTTTTACTCACCATTAAAACTTTTAAAAATATGCAACATTTTCAGCATATTAGAAAAATTCTTTGTGCCGCTTCTCTGTGGTCCTAGAGGCAACTGCTCTTTTGGTATTTTTCACTATAGGTTAATTTTATGTTTTACTGGAACTTCGCAGAAGTAGGACCATTTAAGGGATATTTTGTTGCACCTGCCCTGTTTCAGCATAAAGTGCACATATCAATAGGTCAGTCTTTTTTTCTTGCTGAGGAGTATTCTATTGTATGGACGTACTACATTTTCTTAAGTATTTTCTTTTTTGTGGACATTTGCTTCTAGTTTTTAAAAATTATTTCTTAAATAAATTACTTGTTAAATTATACAGTAAAAATGGAGGGTTTTTTTTTTCTTTTTCTCTCCTTTTTTTTTTTTTTTTCTGGTGATAGGGATTAAACCCAGGGCCTTAGCATATACTCTACCACTGAGCTCTACTCCCAGCCCTGATGTTTTTCTTTTGGTGTACAGTTCCTGTGAACTTAACACTTGTAGAGATTCATGTAACCACTACTGTAAGCGAGAATCAAACAGTTCCATCGACCTGAAGAAGCGTCCTTGCCCTGTCTTTATAGGCACTACTAACCACTTTTACTCTCCACTACCACAGTTTTGTGTTCTTGAGAATGCCCTGTAGATAGAGTCACATAGTATGCAGTCTTTAGAGACTGGCTTCTTTCCCTCGGCATAATTCTTTGACATTCACCCAAGTTATTGCATGCATGGGTCAGTTTTTAATGCTGAGTTGCATTTCATTATATGGATGTACCACAGTTGACTCATTCACCTGTCAAAGGACTTCTGTGTTGCTACAGGTGTTTTGGTGGTGTTAAGTAGTATCTCCACGAATGTTTATGTTCAAGATTTCAGAAGCCGTACTTTTTCTTGTCTTTTCTCTGGAGTGGCGAGCTAGGAATGAGATTGCTAATTCCTAACAGTTTATGTTCAACCACACAAGAAACTAACAAACCATTTTCCAGGGTGCTTATGCCAACTTACATTCCTACTCACAATGTGCATTTGCTCCCTGTCCTAGTGAGTGCTGTGTTCTCAGTACTTTTAGTTTTAGCTACTAGCAGGCACATTTTATTACTAAATTATGCTTTTAATTTGCATTCCCCTAAAGACTAAAAATGTTGAGTATCTTTCCATCATTTGCCATCATTATGACTTCTTTGACAAAGTTGTATTTATATATTCAAAGGTTTTGCCTATTTTTAAAATTATGTTCGTTTTCTTCTTACTGAGTCTTGTTTGAGAAATCTGTGTGCGTTCTAATCCAGGTTGTGTGCTGGACATTTGATGTGCAAGTACTTCTCCTGTCCATATCTTCTTTTATTATTTTCTTAACAGTGTCTGCAGCAGAGAAAGTTTATTTTTATTCTGAGTAAGGAATGTATTCTCATTTTTTCCCTTTGATGGGTTTTTTGGTGTCACGTCTTAAGAATTCCTTGCCTACCCAGGATCACACAGACTTTTTTTTCCTAGAATTGTGTGGTGCCAGGTGTCATATTGGTATCTATGATCCATTTTGACCTGTTGCTATTCTAAGGTAAAACGTTTAGGTCCAAGTTCATATTTTTTGTCATAGAAATGTCCATTTGTTATAGTAGTGTTTGTTGAAATGTACTCTTGCTCCTCTCCTGCTTAAAAACTTTCTGTGGTTTCCCCACTGCACTTGGAATAAAATTCAGACTTCTTTTGCACGATGTGTGAGGCACCCTTCCCTCATGCCTACCTGTTCCTGGGAGCCTGTGGTGTCTCGCTCCCTTACTGATCATATTCCAGCCACATGGCCTTGTCTGTGTCCATGCATGCTCAGAGCTCTTTTCCAGTCGTGTCTCTGCACAGATCTGCCTCCGCAGCCCAAAACGCTGTTCCACCATGTTGTACTGTGGCTGGCTTCTGCTGGTCTGTCCTGTGGCATTTTGCTGTTTTTCTTCATTATGCTTACTATAGCTTTTCACTTTGTAGTTATCTCTGGGCTAATTGTTCATTGTCTGCATTCCTCATGAAGTTTCAAACTCCCACGAAGCTGTGTTCTCACTGTTCAGCCCTGAGCCTTTCCTCTTAAAACTTTCTGTCTGATATGAGTAAACAAACAACTCTAGCAATAATGTCTGGTGTCATTCTGCAGAAATGACATTTAAGTTTTTGGGCATTTCTGCCCTATCATGTCCTTCCCCTCTGGATTCTGCATGCTTGACTCTTGCTCACTGTCCCCTCCTCTCTGGAGTCCTGTAGTCACCCATGTGCTTTCTCATCTCCCTCTGGCATTCTCCCCTTTGTGCCAAGATTCTCAGGTTTTCTGGAGAATCAAAAGCTCCCACCATGCTGGGAGGCTGAGGTGGGAGGATTGCCTGACTTGGGCAACTTAATGAGACCCTGTCTCAAAGAAGAGAAAAAAAAGCTGAGGCTGTAGTTCAGTGCAAAGGCCCTGGGTTCAGTTCCTAGTATCAGGAATTTTAAAAAAGCTCCATGAGGGCAGGATCCAAATTATCCAAATTACAGATTCAACTTGTGTCTCTTTCAGTAGAGGGACTAATTCATTTTGTTCCATTAACTCGTTTTCTGATTTCTAGTATAGGGTTAGGTGTTTAGCCACGTGTCTACCTTACCACTGGAAACTGATGGGGTGAAAAGAAGGCCAGATTTAAAGTCACATCACCTTTACACAGCCTTTAGTGTTTGCATAAACAGCAAAGATATAAGAAGTTTTTTTTTGTTTTAGTCTTAAGATAATGCAAAGTCTTATGCTCGCTTCGGCAGCACATATACTAAAAATTGGAACGATATGCAAAGTCTTGACTGGTCTCTATTGCTTTATTTCCCCAACTGGTTCAATAACAGTCCTATAAAAATGACATAAAAATCATATGCAACGTGATCTTAGAGGGATGACAGAGTGCATTATAAAGAGACAGATCAAGATGCTAAATAAAACACAGCTATTCCGCAAAACTTTACTACAAATGTCTACAGCCAGGCCAGGCCTTCTGAAGCCGCTTGCTGTATTTATGAAACAGGAGCTGGCCATGCTCTGTTTGATGATGTAAACATACTGTATTTCTTTTCATTGAAGTGCTATGGCAAGGAAATCATTTTGACTAAACATTGAGGAAGTTTAATTCACAAAACAGCTTCCAAATTGGAAAACAATATTTGATAATAGGATTGACCGAAAATAATGAGGTATGAAGGTAAATGCTGTATTCAGTGAATGGTAAAATGCCTATTGAGCTGTCAGTTTGAGACCTTCAAAAGGACTCCATTCTTTTTGAGTGGAGATGCATCCGTCTCTACAGAACACTCCGTCCTCAGCTGAATGGCTCTGTCTGAATGGCTTGTTGCTTGGCTGGAACACAGCACACTTGCTCTATATCTTAGCACACAGTGCTGGTATTAGTATAGTGTCTTGTCTGATTTATGGATTTCTCCTGGAATGAATTTCCCCCAAATAGATGTTGGGAACCATGCAACTTTGACATTCATTCTGCCTATGAATGTATTCAGTGTTAGCCCCTGTCACCCAAGCTGGGATCCAGGCACGTTCTGGTGACTTGCCAGCCAACACGAAATGTTGCCTTCTCTACATTTGAGAAAGGGGCAGACCACACCACACTAATCAGATTCTTATATGCTTCATATTTCTGTACTGTTTAGAAGATGCAAATATCAGTAATATTCTCTTTGAGATGATAAAACGTTGAAATAGTTTTGCTTATTGATGGCCTGCCATATTTTCATAGAAATAGAGTTCTGTTGACTTGATACGTTTGCTTTCTTCCTTCTGTGGCAGTAGGGCAGTGCTTGTCTTGGGTTACTTGTCCTCAGAGATACTGGAATCATTGGACTAAGGCTTCTACCGTGTTGATGATCTACTTTTATAAGTGGTATGAATAGTGTGCATTTCTTGTTTTTCCATTTTGGTGAGAAAATACCAGTAGGTGCTGATGTGTTTGTGGAAAACTGGTGTAACCAAGAAAGCACACTTAGAGACATGCAAAATGGCCCTTTGAAGGTATTTCTCTGTGAAATGGATAGACTGTGCTTTTGGTGAAAGTGTTCCCAGTTAGACTGCGTCCTTTGTGAAACACCTAAGTATATGAGAGCTGGAACATTTGAGTTTTGTTTCTTTTCAGTTGTATATGAGTAGTAGTTTGAAAGAAGTCTATTACCATGCATAGAACAAAAGCAAGAATTGAATTGTCTTAGCTAGATGATAAAATTGTCCTGCCGGACAATTTTAAAAGAAACTTCATATTCCGAAGAGTTGAAACTCAGCATTTTGTTTTAAAATCTCCATTTTCTGATGTGTAATATTGACTAATATATCTAGTGTGGACTCAGTTATGTATCATCTTCAGATATATCCATCATTTGTTAGATAAACACATAGGTAGTGAAATTTAGACATATATGTATTAACCCACATGAGGAATGTGATTTTGAAAGCCACAAGAGTCTACATCTGCAAGTTGAGGCAAAAGACTGAAATTGAAGGATGTCATTGGTCCATTCGACTTACCGACCCTACGTTATCAGACAGCTGTGGCCAGGCAATAGTAATGGGTATGGTGCTTGGAGCAAGAATCAGACAGGAGAAGCACCAGTGATTTCCGGAGCCATATCATTCAATTTCTGCCTATATCCCAGTCGCAGCCTACACCACAGACACCTGCATACATAAATTACTCTACTGGAGAGGACTTTTCAGTTCAGATGACACACCCCTTCTGTTCAGCATTTCTGAGTAAAGTATCATATTTGGGTTCTGTCTTACTTTTCTCATTGCTGAAACAAACTACGTGACACCCAAAGTTAAAGGAGGAGAGGTTTATTTTAGCTCACAGTCAATAGAGGTTTCAGTCCATAGTAGGGCTGGCTCCAACGCAGGGTGGCACATGGCAGAGGGGCATCACAGGGGAGAAACAGTCCATGAAGTGGCACGCAGAAGGCAGCAAGTAGCAAGCAAGTGACTAGAGACAAGCAAGGACCCTCTTTCTGTCCTTTACATTGTATTCAGGGTCCCCACCCTTAGGGCAGATATCACTCACACCCTGGGTGGGGCACCATTAATCCTATCTAGAACTATGCCAAACCAATCAGTGGTCTCCTTTAGTGATCAGACACACTTAATCCCGGCATCACACACTCTGGATCCAGCCACCTCTGAAACAGCCCCACCTATTCCTGCATGAGGTTTTGGGGGCACATCTAGACGCAAGCCGTTACAGGTTCTCTCTTTAAAGGGAACTTTTCAGGGCGGGGATTTAGCTCAGTGGTTCCGCCACCTCCCTCGCAAGTACAAGGACCAGAGTTTGATCTCTGGTACTGAAAAAAAAAAAAAAAGGAACTTTTCCTGACTAAACATGATCTCTTAGATCAAAAGAAAATTTCCTGAAGCAGTCACTCAGAAAGTGTTCCCATATGCAAAAACCATAATGGTAACAGATGGAATTTGTTGTCTCTTTCTTAGTGGGAAAGTGTAATCTTGCAAACTTCAGATCCATCACGAACTTTCCCAAGCGAGGATGGTCCGGCCTTCCATGGTGGCATACTGAGTTTTTCATTAGCCACTGTCATTAGAGTCTTTCATTTGAGAGAAATCATGGCCAATTTAAGGTGAATTCACCACAGGTAAATTTTTGGAAAGCTTCCTGCTGAATGACCAATGTATTCAGTGGCCAAATACCAAAAATCAGTTCATCCAAAGCCAATCTATCAGATGATTAATTTACATGATTAATTCAATATATTGATCAAACACAGTTGTTACTCATTTTTAATATATTTTGGAAGTTGGCAAATATTTTAGACTTTGCCACATAAGGCTGAGCAAGGTCTTGGTAGTATATGTTGGAGTTGTTTTTGCAACTCTTTAAAAAAAATTCTGCCTTGCAAAAATAAGCTGCTGCTGATTTTGGCTCAAAGGCCATAATTTGGATCCCTTTTACATACAATATATAAAGTATCTTTTCATACAAATATATTATTCTTGATTATATGCAATTACTGCACTCCAGGTAGCAATTGCATATGACAATGAATATATCATTGTCATCAGCCTTTTTAGGAATGTTCAATTTGTCAAAAGTAAAAGTTACAGAATGGTGGGCCGGGGATTTAGCTCAGTGGCACGCGCCTGTCTCGCAAGTGCAAGGCCCTGAGTTCGATCCCCAGTACCTGAAAAAAAAAGTTACAGAATGGCTTATCATTCTTATAAATAGAAACAGAATTTCTGTCTTGCCATATGGTTGGAAATCATCAAATGATGGTCTCTCCTGTGTCAGAGGTGAGATGGTTTAGGGTTCAGTAGTAGGGTTAGTTAGCAGCTGTCCTGTAAGGATATCCTAATGGAAGGTGATAAGGAAATAACTTAAAGGTACTGATTTCCTGAATTGATCAAAATGATGTCCATTGCCTATCTGCCTTTGGATAGGTTCCTAAAATGAACTTTTTTCCATCTGGAAATTATGTAAGTCTATTAAGATGGCATTTTTCAATGACTTATTTAGGTAAGGTACTACATTGAAAGAGAAGGTTCTGAGAAATATTTAAAAGGAAGACTTTTGTGTAGGAAGGATCAGAATTTGTGCATTTACTTAGCAGACATTCATAAATGTGCATTGTATGCAGAGCCTTGTAGCCATGGAACTCACTCTTCCTCTCCTCTTTTCCCCTCAAAGGAGGACATTGGCCTGGGGGTTCATGGTAATAGCAGCCTTTCTCACTCTCTTGCTGTGATTACGGATTATAAAACCCAGATGCTTGAATTCTAGTCTGCTTATGTTAGCACTGGGTATTCTGCTACTGGGCTCCAGACAGAGAAAAGTTACAGCATTCAGATCACGAAAGTATAAGTGTAAGGCAAATTATAGTATTATACTTCCCAAATCATTTATATAAGTGGAAGAGAAATTTAGAGGGATGCAGTCAGTGATCCAAGGGAGAATGGCTAATGAGGGTATTTGAGATGGTCACGTTTGTAGAGGACTCTACAGATTACAACACACTTTTTCTTTTTTACAACTTTAAGAAATTGAATTTTTATTTTTCCCAGTTTAAAAAAGTATTTTTCTGTTTTTATTGATCAGTGATGGATAAAATTGAAAATTTTTAAAGGGGTTGTGACCCCAATCTCTGTCCACCTTCCATGGCACCCCTGAAATACTAGATACAGTAGTGAGGTTGGGGCAATCCAATTAATATGCATCCTGTATGGGTAGTTCCTGAGCTGGCTGGGACTCATTGAGGAACAGAGAGCTTGCCTAGTGTGCAGCTGGGTTCCCTCTTGAGCAGGGCGGTAGGGAGCATAGTTCTTGATGCTGTACCAGTCTACTTCTCAAGGATAGCTAAGATGCAGTTAAGCCTAAAGGAGAAGAAGATTCCTGATACGCGATCCAGGATTTTACATGTCAGGCTGGAGGCACAGTAGTGAGTTTCCTCTACAGGCCTGTAGACAAGCCCGATTTGAGTAACCTTCAAATTTAGCTGCAAGAAAGAAGTTAAATCTAGTCTTCCTTTCTTCACTGTCGTTTCAGATTAGATCATCTCAGCTGTCAGTTAGAGAAGGAGAGACATTTTGGATTCTGTTTGTACTGTCCTGGGTTTCCTGCCTCTCCTCCGCCACACCTTAGTTTCTACTCCCCTGGTGATGAAAAGACAGTATTCATTTGACGTCTTTTTCATATGCACAGTTTCACTTACATAGCAAGTAAAAGCATCTGATTTCTTTAGCCAAAAACAGCCTTACATTAAAGCAAGTCAGCAGAGTTGAGTACTTTGCCAATGACCGTCCAGCCTTTACCCTAGAAACATCAAGGGCACAGTTTAAGTGGAGCATTTTGAGATTTTACCTAAGGAGACAGAGGCATTTTTCTTTGCAGAATTCAAATGTGTTTTTCTTTTTTAATGTAACTACACCTAGCAAAGTGTTTCCTAGATTATTTTCTTTCTTTTTGAAAATTAAGTGACATAGGGCTGGGGATTTAGCTCAGTAGTTTCGCTGCCTGCTGTGCAAGCCCAAGGACCCGAGTTCGACTCCGGTACCAGAAAAGAAAAAGAAAATTAACTGACAGAACTTGGAAAAGGAAAGTTGTGTTTGTATGGGCCCTTAAGCAGTGGTTGTTGCTGCACACGGCTGCAAACCTTGTGATGCACATTAGATCCTGAGCCCAGATTCATTGTTCCTGTGCACAGACTGGGTAGGCATGAAATACTCTGTGACACTTTTTCAAACATGTATGTGCTTATTTGTGACTTTTATATTCTAAGTCAAATATTTGGCATCAATATTGTCTTAGAGAGAGGCATGTCAAAGATTAAAACTAGACCTATATCTCTCACCATGCACTAAACTAAAATTGAAATGGATTGAAGATCTAAATATTAAAATAGAAACTCTGAACCAGTTGGAACAGAGGTTAGGTAGAACTCTTGAAGACACTGGTGTAGGAAAAGATTTTAGGAACAAAACCTCAGTTGCCCATGAACTAGCAGAAACAATCAACAAGTGGGATCTCTTCTTATTAAGAGG
>NW_004624883.1:2962395-2989665 GCF_000247695.1 Heterocephalus glaber
AGAACCAAGATGCATTATGTAAAGGTACAATTCCCAATGAGAAATGTAATTGTGTTGTATACCTACAATGTACCAATAAAAGAATTTAATAGAGAGAGGCATGAAGTGTCAGCACACCAAACCATTTAGAAAACAATTACTTTCAGTAATTTATATTCTTGATATTCAGGTTGGTGGAACTGGAGTTCTATTGTTTTGTTGTCTAAGTCAGCACTTTGTCCAGTGGGGCTCACTGCGCCCTTTGATACCGCACTGCCTGTAGACCCTGCTTCACCCACCAGCCACATGCAGCTCCCAAGTGCTTGAAATATGGCTGCTGTGCATGAAGAACTAAATTTTGACTTTTATTTCATTCTTATTAGCTTAAATTTGGATATAGCCCATGTAGCTTGTGTGCCATGCTAGGCAGTACAGCAGTATATTCACTTTACTACTTACAGGCCAGTATGAAAGCATTAAATTGTTTTTAAGGATCAGATAGAGTCCCCAGCTTGCCCTATAAAGTAATTGTGTCAAGTTGAGCAACTTTGAGATGAAGGATGTGCAGCATTTTGATAGAATTGACTGCTGAGGGGTTTTTTTATTCCTTTTTCACTCAGCAGATATCCACAAAGTACCTAGTAAGTGCTCTGCATTGTGCTAAGTGGTTAGAACATGGGAGATTGAAGGCATGTTCATTGCCTTCTGGAAATCCACCATGTAGAAAAGGTGAACTTTTATACAAGGCAGGAAAGAGTTGACGACAAGTCAGAGACGACTCCCAGGGCTCAGTCTTGAGTTGCTGGTTGGAAGGTGGCAGTATTCATAGAGCTGCGCGACCCTGGAGGAGGGGTCTGGACCGTGATGAGTTGAAGCATCTGTTAGACACCCCAGTTCCTGTCCCGAAAGTGATTGAATACATGGGTCTGCAGCACAGAGCCAGGTCTTGAGATAGACAGGTGGGAGTGGCCCCTCTTTGAAGCCAGGGCCACCCTGTGGTCCTCCAGGGGGACAATGTGAAGAAAGACCTGAAAGCCAAGAAAGGCCTTGAGACTTTTTCCAGTATTTATTAGGTGTGAAAACATTCTTTTCAACTAAATTGCCTTATACATTTAGGCAAAGACTGAAAAACAATTTAAAATATCTAAATAATAATCTCTGATAGGAATTTTACTTAAGTGATGCGTGGGCACATGTACAAGTGACTTTATGTCCAATTACTTAAAATCAGTAAAACAAATCAGTAAGACATACGTATTACATCTTTTGGTCCAATTATACACACAAATGACTGAAATAACTCATTATCTGGTATTTTTGTGCTCTGGAAATTAACACTGTCAAAGATGATGTACTTGGAACATCCAAAATAAAATGTTCAAATCCTTAAATTTTCTAGCATTAGAAATGAATGATGTATAAAAAATGGACTTTTGTCTGGGTCCTGTGAAATAGAGAATAGAAACTTGCTGTCCACTGGATTAGTATTCAGTTTTAAAAATGTGTAATAATTCAGCTGATCTGTTAGTTTTGTCTCTTCTTGGTGAATTCAGAGCGGGTATCACCAGCATCATTTTGTCATTGTCTTGCTGCTGCAAGGTCTTATTTTTTTTAATCACATTTATTATAAACTCCATTTTCTCATTCTGTGTTGTGCTAGGGGCTTTTCATTCTTTGCCTTCCAAAACAAAACTTTTTGGGGGAGGAGCTGGGAATGGAACCCAGGTCCTCTCAGGAGCTAGGCAAGTTCTCTACCACTGAGCCATGTCCCCAGCTGTTAAGAGAAATTCTTGGAAACAAAATACATCTTAATAATAAAGTCTTGGTTACAGAGATTTTTAAGGCTTGAAAAACCACTTTTAATATTAAAAGAAAAGATTCTCATTTATTTATTTTCTCTCTTCCTCTCCCTCTTTCTTTTCTTCTCATCTGTCTTTCAATTTCTCTTTAATGGGTGAAAAGCAGTCAGACCCCAGTGTGCCACAAAGCTACATTCTCACCTTGGGCACCAGAATTCTAATTTTCACAGAAATGAATTGTTAATGAGCCCGAGAATGGAGAGTTTCTCTAATTACAGCAAACAGAGTTAAATTTGGCCTGAAGGCATTTTCTGTAATTGCAGTTGGTTTAAAAATTGAGAAAGAACATTTGCTCATATACATTGGATTTTAGAAAAAAAGCCTTGCTTCTTTGCTCACTGCTATTAAAATATGGTATCAGAACGGATAGCAGACTTCACTGTAAGGAGGGTCCAAACGATTGACTTTGTAGAAATTGGTGCAGAGAAATCAACACCCCAAAACTGATGTGATGTATTAGGGAAAATAAATAATTTTTCTCATTTGAACATTGCTCTTCCCGTGTGATAGACAATGTCGATTGAAATGGCCCCCGAGACATGCTTACCGTCTCTTGTTCCTTCTTTGTAGACGCCTTCTGGGACTAGCCTGTGCAACGGGTGCTGCTGCCGCTCCCTCTGATGTATGTACGCTGAAAGCCGTAGACTTTAAAACTTGGCCGGAGGCCTGTAATGTTGACGACTTAGCTAATATGTATTGCCGACATAGAAGGGTTTTAATTTCAGAAGGTAGCTCGCATGAGCAAGGCACCACAGTTGCCATTTGATAGACGTTTCTGATTGGGAGTCAGTTGCTACCATGTTTGGAATGGTCCCTGCAGTGACTTCAAAAGCATAAGGTAAGCTCCATCCCAGATGCAGATGCACGGAAGGTCTTCTTGCCTTGTGAGTGTATTTGATAAGGAAAGTTGCCAAGCTGCCTGGTGTGCTAGGCCAGGTGAGTAGAGCGAGCAGACCGCATCCATCACCCCAGCACTGGTAGGGTCCAGACTGTAATTAGCCTAGGCGGCCCCTTTCTGTTCCTTAAGGCATTCATGTAGCATCCACTTCTTCATTCCCCAAAGTCAGTAGAGTCAGTCATTTAGGAATGTACATTAATAGAAACCTAAAACCTGGGCCTACCCTCAGGGATCAGAAACTGCATTTTGGGAAGGAAAAACCCAACTTCCAAGCGAGAAGTATAGAGGAACAGAAGGGGCATCGCAGAAGGCATTACCGAGTCAAAGTGTCAAGGCAGCCCTCTTTCCATGCCGCTTCATGGGTGCATGGACCATAGCTAATCGGCGGGGTTTGATTCCAAGTTCTGCGATTTACTCACTAGGTAACGTGAGGGAAGTCCATTTCCTCGAAAGGCTCAGTTTCCTCATTTGTAAGATGGAGACGGTAAGAATGCTACCTCACAGGGATGTAGTATGTGTGCTGCTGAAGTGAGCACCTCACAGGGATGTAGTAATGCCCAAAGGAATCATATCAGTGTATCAGCCGGATTCTTGCCATAGAATGAAGCCTCTGTGAGAACAGGGACCTTGGCTGTCTTGTCGATCTGCAACATACCCAGCATCACAAATGAGGGCACGAGGCCTGGCACACCGTAGGCACTCAGACATCCCAGACACACGGAGGAGTGGCCCGTGTTCATGCACACTGCTGTCTGAGTGACATCCTCACATGTGTAGTGTGGGGCTCTCAGGAGCCCACGGGGTTCTGTCTGAAGGCATTTGTGTATTTTTGGAACAGTCTTTTCAGTGTTTAAGTTCTGACAAGTGGAGAATCTCTCAGCACGTACTTTAAACAGGAAGCACTGATTTTGTATTGCATTTTCTAACATTTGTTTATTTAACAGGGTACTGGGCTGGGGGTACAGCTCAGTGGTAGAGTGTGTGCTTAGCATACACAAGACCTTGGGTTCCATCCCCGGCACCACACACACACACACACACACACACACACACACACACAAAACGTTCTTCCTTCTGAGAACATATCTCTGCTTAATGTGCAAGGAACTGTAAAGCAGATAGGAAATTAGGTAAAAAAAAGGCTAAGTTGAGATAGGACAGATCAGGGGAAAAAAATCGCAAATCAAAAGTTTAGCTGAAACCACACAGACTGGGACTGATGACAGATTAGACATTGTGGATTTTTTTAGATTAGTGGATTTAAAGACAAATTGATAGAAACTCTCCAAAATTAAACACAAGGAGAAAATAAGAAAGCAAAGAATATATATTTACTTTTGCAAACTCTCAAGTGGCAAAACATACATTGAATGGAGTTTCAAAGGGCAGTTGAGTGCAGAGAAAATATTTGAATAATTACCAGAGATTGTCCGCATCTTATGAAATCTATAAACCCAAAACTCCGAGGATTTCAACTAAATACAAGCAGAAGAAACACAGAAAAGCACACCAGGTCTGGGAGTGGGAGGTGGTTTAGGATTTATGATAGAAGAATAGTAATGCTGAAAACTAGAGAGCGCTGAGGGCTTTCCACCTGCTGGGCTTTGGCGTAGGTGTGTAAGCCCACAACAGCCCGATGAGGCACTTTCATTTCAGTTTTGCAGAAGGTGAATCCTGGACTCCTCCTATTGAACAACTGACCCAAGGTCACACAGTAAATCTCAGAACCAGACTCAAATCCATATCTGTCTGATCCCAGTATTCATGTTTATTACTATGCAATGAAGGATATACTTTCAGAGCTATTTTTGACATTGTCTTAGTCTTTGCCGTATCATTTCCTGTTTTTATATATGTGAACATCTTACATGTATTTATTTTTAAAGAAAATTCTGATTCATTTTAGCTGGATTCATCAGTTAACAATTACAGTATAGTATATTCTAGCAGTGGGAAAGACAGTAAACAAGACAAATCCAAGAAAGAAAGCATGGATTAGAAAGTGATAAGAGCTTTTGGAAAAATAGAGTGAGCTGAGGAAGGTCGGGGGTGTGACAGGCAGGATGTGTGGTACTGAACGTGAGTGAGGACTTGAAGGGAGAGAGGAAACTGAAGAGCTCCGGTGGGGGGACCCTTAGAAGCAGGAGGAGCGCTGCAGAGCTGGGTGCTCAGAGCAGTGTTGAGGGGGCAGAGTGCATGAAGCTGACAGCAGGCACTGACAGAGAGGTAACTGGGAGTCAGCTTGAGTGAGGGCTTGGAGGCCATTGCACTAAGTCTCTGACTTATGAGCAAGTTCAATTCTAGGAGAACGTTCATAAGTCAGATTTATTCATAATCCGACAAAGTGAATCTTATACAGTGCACTGTGAAAGTTTGCAACTCGATTGTTCCTAAATCAGGGACTTACTGTGTAAGGATTTTGGCTTATACTGTGAATGAATGGGGGGGGGGCATCAGAGACTGTGCAACAAAAGAATGGCATAATGTGATCTGTTCATTCAGAGTTGCTGTGTTGGCCGTGGATAATGGGAAGCAAGCCAAGAATGGAGGCCAGCAGAGCAAGTAGGAGGCTGTCTCCCAAATCCAAATGGTACTTGCTTGGAGCACAGTAGGGACAGCGGAGATTGGAAATAGTGATCACATTCACCATTTCACCCATGTCTGCTTAATCTATCATGTGATTGGGAGCCCAACATCCCCTCCCCTCCCCTGGAAACAGTAAAATGCAAGGATCTTTTGACATTAGCCTACCACAGACATTTATTTCAGGTCATGTGACCATCAGGCATTTCAGCCTGTGTTTGAAATCTTGCTTATGTCTCACCTTTGTAATCCCTAGGCATGCATACTGTTCATGGGGACAATTATGGAAGAAAAGGAAATCCAAAACGCCTCTCAAGATTGAAAAAGCATGTTGATTGTCTTCCTGTGCATATATATGCATTTTCATTTTATCTTTTTAGCTTCTAGCTATATCTCATGAAAGACTGGCTTCAGGCCTTAATCCTAATTATATTATGAACTGGTATCCTTTCATTTACAAAGTAGTTTCTTAGCTTTTTGTCTCAGGCCAGTTATCATTACTGCACATGATATTGTCATTTAGGTTTATTGAAGATCACTGAATTTATTTCAGAAGGCTAAAAGAAATGGATGCACAAAACAGACATCTTAATGAACGTCCAAGTATATAAATTCCTTTTTAAAATGATCCAGGAAACAAGGAACTAGTGACTAAACTGATAGCTGGCTATGATAAAAAATGGAAGGAAGACAGGTCCTATCCTATCAACAAACACCATCGCATCAGAACATCCATCTAGAACCAGATTGGCACATCTCCAGAAACACATCACTTAAGGGATACAAAGCACAGTGCCCTTGGACACGGAAGTCATGCAACAAGCAGATTCCTTATAGGAAAGTCAACATGGATCCGTGCCTCAAGCTGACTCAACACAACACAACACAACTAAAGAGTTTGGCAGAGATGTATAATATTTCACTGCCAAGCCAAGTACTTAAATTTCATGTGAATAGTGGTCCACAGGCTTCAAAACCAATGCAGTTGTTAAGGAAATGGAACGAGGTCATTTAGTAGGGATAGAATACACAGATCATCCGCAGCTTACCATGGTCCTACTTACAAATGTTTGACTTTACCGTGGTGTGAAAGTGATAAACATTCCTAAAAACAGCCTTTTCAATTTTCAGTTTGGGTCCTTTCCTGGGCCAGGGATATGCTGCTGTAAGATACTATCTTGCAGTGCTGGTCAGGAGCAGGGATCATGGTCCTGAGGGTAAAACCACTTTACAGCAAAGCTGAGGTGTCTGGTAGGGTAAATATGTTAAAGTGCATATTCTACTTGGGAAGGGGTCACATCCCAGTATAGTCGCGTTAAATTGAAAATACTATAATTCGAGGAGCACCTTTGTCTGGTTTAAACCATCAAATGGTTTAATTAAAAGGGGCCAGGCTTAGGGAAAAGAGCACCAGGCGTGACATCAGAGGATTGTCTCTCTCTCTGCTCCTTTCTGTGTGACCTTGTGGTTAGAAGTGCTCAGGAACCTATTAGCCTCTCTGCTGTTATAATAAAAGAACTTTACTAATAATACTTCCAACACCAGCTGCCTAAAACCCATGGAGTGGTCTTTAAGCAGCTGCCAGTTGCCCAAGCGTTGCTCTAAGCCTGGGCTTCTGGACCTCTGGCAAAATGGTCCTATCAACAGAGATGCAGTCCTGGCTCCTGTCCCACTCCTCCTTGAACCAGGGGTTTGGGTCTCCTAATAACAATGGAAGATGAGGGGACTGCCCACATTCACTGTGACCAGGACAGCCTCCACCAGCACTACTGAAAGGCATGCTTATTTTTGCCAAGGCCTTTGATCTGTAAATGTTTTAAAACTCTTGTGCTTTCAGCACACACGTGTACTGTATTCCTATTCTTGATTTTTGCGATGTATACCTTGTTGAATCCATAAACTCTGCTTGCTTCTATCTTCTAGCAATATTTTTCAGGGACATGTTGGATGAGTTTTTGTTAGGTTTTCAGTTGTTGTTTGTTTGTTTGTGTGCGATTTTTGTGTGTGTGTGTGGTGTTTTTTTTTAGATAGGGTCTCGCTATGTAGCCCAGGCTGGCCTCAAACTCGCAGTGATCCTCCTGCCTCAGCCTCCCAAGTATGGGGATAACAGGCATGCACCACTATCACCACAGCCGGCTAGGTTTTCACCTGATTGGAGCAATGTTACAGATCACGTTGTGAAATGTGTCAAAAATTCATGCTCGACCTGTGTTTTCTGCTGTTTTTCTATCTCTAAACAAAATGTAATCTCTTTCTTTTTTTGGAAATTCATAGGGTCAGATTGAACTAGTAAAAGTTGAGCCAAATGAATCACAAGAAATTGTTCGAGTTAAGGTAGAACAAGGTTCATTGTCTGACACCAGCATATCGTCCTCGGAAGACATGCCGGATTCATTAAGTAGGTGCATCCAGGCATTTCACTGGGGCTCTCAAAAGGAAAATGATAACCTCCAGGGTAGTTATAATTTTCCAAAAGAAGATAATGCTCTGTTTATAATGGGGTGAAATCACAGGGGTGAATTCAGACTGTCTTCATTTTCTGTACAATTTTTGAGATAATGATTTGAGAGCAAGAAAAATGAGTATATCTCATCTTGGATTCAAGTGCTTGGAAGTGGTACAGTTCTCTTTCATTTAGTTTTAATCTTCCAGAGATGGGCGGTGGATTTCATTCTTTCTCACACTCGTGTAGTCTCTTCGGCTGTGACATGGGAGTGGCACTGCAAAGAAACTTCTCCTTAAGTTTTAATGGGGGGAGGGGGGAAAGGAACAGTCTCAAAAATAGTGTTATTTCTTGCCTAAGTAAAAGACATTTTATAAATATAATTGTATAAAATTGACAAATCTTAACGCTGAATGTGTAATGCATATTATGATCCCTAATTAGTTGGATCATACTGCAGATATTTTGTATCAAAGGATCTCTATATTGAATTAATACCTCAATTTTGATCATATGTTTTATTGTTTTCAGTTTAATTTTTAGTTTTCACAGGTTTTAAACATTTAATGCTTCTACGTTTTAAATGCTGTTAGTTAACAGCCCTTCTATTAATATTGTCAGTCTCAGAGCTTTGTTCCAGAAAAATCCTTTCAAACAATAAGAGTGGGCAAAGTCTATGAACTTATACCTGATTTCTAAACTTTATAAGAGCAGTGATTATTTTAAGCCTGTTTTTCTGAACTTCCTGATCAATTTGCTGTAGATTATTACTCATATTTATTGTTGTTGAATCTACAATGCACAAACCTGTATAGCCTTCTACAGATGAGTTTTCTAATAAAAGTGGCCATATTAATATGGCTACCAACAAATGATCTTTTTGATCAAAATCAAGTAGCTCCTAGGTTCTTCACTGTCATTTACAAGGGGTGATTGAAAGATACGTGAATATTTAAATTTTAAAAGTCTCTTACAAAGACACATTGCCATTAATTATCCTCAGAATATTCCTCCTACATTCAAACACCTTATCTCATCATTTTTGCCACTTTCTCCAGCAGCTCTGGAGTCCTATTTAGTGTCTTTATGAAGTGTGATCAAAAATCCAGTAAATGCTGCTGAAAAGTGCCATCCAACGGAAAGGCAGGCTTGTGAAAATGTTACCGTGTGTGTGTCCTCATCTATTCTATCACACCCTGCACTCTGCGATTCTGCCTCGTCCGCAGTGTCAAAATGACCATGAAAGGTAAACATTTTGAGTCGTTCAGGACAGCAAGGCAGTTGCGATAGATAGCGCAACTAAAGACACAAAAGAGGACTTCCAGAGCTGGTTCAGAAAGTGGTATTATTTGATTCTGTGTTCATTTGGAATCAATCATAAATATACTGTTAAAATGCAAAACTGAATTGGAAAGTGGTTGGTAGTGAAAAAGGCATTATAGAAGAGTTTGGCCAAGGGTCTTCTACTGGAAGCATCCAGAAACCAGAATTTTCCAAAGTACCGTGGTGCCTTGGTCCATGAACTTAACTTGTTCCATGATTCTGGGGAAGATGGCTGCAGTTCTCTTCGTGTGGGGAAGATGGCCAGGGTCTTGTTGGTCACCTGCTGCACAGTTCTTGATTGGAAGCAAAATTTTGCTTAACACTTCTGTTTGGGAGCCGAATTGTTCGCGAACAGAAGTGTTCATGAACTGCGGTGTTACTGTACTCTAAATGTTCATTTCAAGCTCATGCTGTGATTGAAAGGCAGTCTTCTCCTGTCCATAGCATCGTAGTAAGGTATGCAATCCTAGGCTGCAAAAAGTCAGTGTGAGCTGTTTCCATTTTCTAAACTTCTGATTTTGAAATGATTTTGGTCTTACAGAAGAGTTGCAGAAATAGTACACATTAAAAATAGAAAAAGGGTGAAAATGTTCGTTTAAGGCACCTTTTACTCAACTTCCCTACTGTAACACCTTACACAGCCCAAGAACGGTTGCCCAGAGTAGCATGTTCACATTGGTGTAGTGCTCTTCACAAAACCACAGACTTTCTTCAGTTTCCCACAGTTCCCCCCGAATGTTCTTGTTCTTAGCATCCAAGCCAGGATTCCTCACTGTATTTACATAACATGTATCTTTAGTTTTCTCCAGTCTTTGACAGGGGCTCAGTCTTTCCCTGTCTTTCATGATCTTCATACATTTGAAAAATGTACTCCAGAAATTTTAGAGTGTCCCTCAATTTGGAATTGCCTGATGACTCCTCAAGATGTGGTCCAGGTAGCACCTCTCTTACCTGTGTTTGTCATTGCTGAGACAAAATACCTGACACCCAAACTTAAGAGAGGAAAGGTTTATTTAGCTCACACTTTGTAGAGGTTTCAGTCCATAGTCCGCGGGCTCTGTGGCAGGGTGGCATGGCAGACAGGCATTGTAGAGGAGAAACAGTCCATGCAGGCAGAAGGTAGCAAAGCAAGCAAGAAACCAGATAAGCCTTTTTTTGTCCCTTATATTTTATCTAGGCTACCCACCCTAAGGCCTTCTTCTGAAATCTGGGTGGAAGCCTTCCTGACCCCACAACTCTTGCATTCTGCATGCACCTAAAAGCAGCACCACGTGGATGATGCCAAGGTCTGCTACCAGCTGGAGCAGTAGCCAGGCCTCCTTCTCTCTTGGCTGTAGGGATGAGTGCCTATGAACCAAATCCTAAGGAATAACTACCCTAGGGCACTGTCATTCTGGAACACAGTGCCCGGGGGCTCTCTTCTCAAAGCAACGTCTTTCAGTTTTGCAACTCTGAGGTTCTAAAGGCTAAAGTGCTGTTGGTTCCTATAATGTCCTCAGGCCATCTTTTCTGTTGTCTTCTTCTGAATTATTTGGCTTTTTCTTGCTAGTTTTTTTCTCCTCTGTTCCATCTTTGCAGGTGGCAACTTTACTGGAGCTTCTTTTCTGGCCAATGTCAAAACATTTTGAATCATTCTGCTGGGCTCTTTGCTCTTGATTCTCAACACAAATCTGGCTAAAACCCCCAACACTATCCGTGCCACGACCTCAACATTAGACTGTCTTGAAATTTCTTCTACAAGATTAATTAGTCTGCTGCCCTTAATCTTAGTCTCAGGCAAAGTCTCTGAACATGAGCAAAATGCAGGCAAACTTTCTACCAAGGTATACAGCACACATTGTCTGGAATCCAAAAACAGTCCTTTCCAGCAGAAACCTCCTGAGCCTGGTCTTTACCAGCAGGATTTCTATCAGTCTTCTGATCTTCTGAGCTCTGACCAGAATCTCCCATCAAGTACAGCCTTGGGCATTCCAATTCTACTTTTTCAGCGGGCATCTAAAAACTTTTACTAACTCTCCTTCTTCCCACAAGCCAGCTCCAGAGGCTTCTGAACCACATGGTTAGGTACAGTCACAGCAACAACCCCACTTTTCTGGTACTGAATTCTGTCTTAGTTACTTTTTTCATTGCTGAGGCAGAAATACCTGACACACAAGGTTAAAGGAGGGAAGGTTTACTGAGCTCACAGTTTGTAGAGGTTTCAGTCTATGATCGGCTGGCTCCAAGGCAGGGTGGTATGGCAGAGGGGCATTGCAGAGGAGAAACAGTCCATGGCAGACAGAAGGTATTATAAAGCAAGCAAGGGACCACACAAGCCTCTTCCAGTCCCTTATATTGTATCCAGGCTACCTCCCCTAGGGAAAGTATCACTCACACCCTTAATCCTATACCCTTAATCCTAAAATTGCACCATAAATCATTCCCAGCGTCACACACTCCAGATCCAGCCACCTCTGAAAAGCATGAGGCTTTGGGGTACATCTAGACATAAGCCATAACAGTATCTTTGGGAAAGAACAGCACAGCAGCGATGCAGCCTCCTCGGTGCTGGGCATGGCCTTCTTATTCCCCAGAATGGCAGCTTGATGGCTTGGTGTAGGTGGTTTCGGCTAGGTGTCTTTATTGTCAAGTTACTTTTGTCCCCTTTGTACTTACTGAAGGTTTAGAGGCATCTATTTTGAGAACATGCACATATCCTGTTTCTCCTTGGGCTTTCCACTTTAGTATCATCAGTGAAACTCATCTGCTGTGGTCAGTTCTGTGACATTCTAAGGCCCATTTCTATTGCTTTCATTCCATATATATACTTTTTTTCTAGAATCCTATAAGAAAGTGTTCCTTCATCTTGTTTTTTATTTGCTCATTTGCTCACTCATTTATATCAACATAGATTCATGTTTTTTTTAATTTAGCTTTTACTCCAATGTTATCACTTTTTTTCCCAGATTGTCCCTGCTTTTCTCATGGTGGCTCTTTTCAAACTGGCTCCCTTGTCCTGCCATCGAGCTCACATCTTTTTTTCCTCGCTTCTTGATTTTATAACTTGTTCAAGGTCACTGAAATCAACCTTTTCTCTAAGGAACCTTAAGTTATTTATTTGGAGAATGATAATTGGAAATAAAGGCCCAGGTGCCCAGTGTTTTCATTGCTACAGGTGTGTCACTGCATCTGTCCCCCTCAGGGGACAGAGCTAGGAAAGGCGTGGATGCATGCTGACCCACGCATCTGCACAGTCCTCTCTCTTCTTTAAAGGTAACAACAAGAATGTGCTGGTACCTCCTACTCTGATCCAGCACAACAGAATTCATTTTAACCTTTTCATTATGCTTATTTGCAATATCTATGGTTGACAGTAAGAAATCTAATTCTCATTATCTGCAGTATATTTTATTGATTTATTCAATGCATAAAATGTATGAAAAATACTTTCACAATTGATGACCTCACCCTTGCAGGAAACAGTTTCACCATCTTGAGCTAATACGGGTATGTGGTTCCCTTTATCCATAGCCTCACAGTGCTCAGACTCACCACCGATTTTGAGTTCCCTAGGTTAGCTTCCTTGGTCCTCAGCCTTTCTGGTATGAATATGTCACTTTTTTGCATTGCAGTTAGCTTCATTTGTCACAGTCTTCAGTCTAACCTCATTCATTTTTAAATCTGTACACAACATAATTCGCCCTATAGGATATATGGTCCTGTGGTACTGAAGACCACATTTGTGCACTTTCCCTGTACCCCACCTTTGTGCCCCATCACCTGACAACCATTAATCTGTGCTTCATCTCTTTACGTTTCCTTATCCAGAATGTTACATACATGATTTTGTACAATGTCTAATCTTTTTCTTTTTCCAGTTCTGAGGATCAAACCCAGGGCCTCACACATGGTAGGCAAGCACAGTACCACTGAGCTACATCCGCAGCCCTGATGTCTCTCCTCTTTGATCTAGCTTCTTTCACTTAGCAAAATGCGATGGAGATTTCATCCATGTTGCGCAAATCAATGATTCATTCTTTTATTGCTGAGTAGCGCTGCACTTTGTGAACGTACCATCTGTAGAAGGATATCTGGGTTGTTTCCAAGTTTAGGATGATTATGAATAAAGTTGCTGTAAGCATTAGTGTAGAGATTTTGTGTCAATATGTTTTCATTTCACTTGGGTAAATTCTTAGCCATAGGACTACTGGGTCATGAGAAGGGTGTATTTAACTTTATTTTAGAAATTGTCAAACTGTTTTCCAAAATGACTGCACCACTTGTAACATTCTCTGCAGTGCTTTTCAGAGCTGTCAAAGCAAAGTCATGTCATGACACCTCCTTGAGCACTTTGCATACTTCTGTGGTCCCACATTCTGGGGACCCCAGTTGTTCAGAAGTGGCCTATGACTGACTAGGTTTAATTTGGTTCAATCACTTGGATGGTGCCACTGAGGCAAATGAACTTTAGAATGAAACAACACTGACGCCTGGGAGAGGGTTCAGGCACCAGCATAGGCTGGGAGATGGGCAGAGGCAAATTCAAACTCACCCTCCTTTTTCTTCATTTTCAAATGTGAATGACTTTTGAAATACTGTTCTGAATGGTTCCTGGTACCTGGCAGTCTTGTCCTTAATGGAAAGTGCAGCTGTAGTGTCTGTCTTGTTATATAGTCTCTTTAGTAGTAACATTGGAACTTCTTCTGTCTTAGTTATGAACTCCACTGTGATTTCCTCCTCAGGTACAACATTTCACGCCTTTGCACTGGAAAGTATGATGGATGTGAGATGCCAGGACTCAACTGACATCGAGTTCTTAGTGGACTCCAACTACCTAGAGGAATCCCAGGATTTGATGAATTGGGAGGAGCCCACGCAGGAAGACCTGATGGAGCCCGCGGTGCAGGAGGCCCTGATGGAGCCCATGGTGCAGGAAGCCCTGATGCAGCCCATGGTGAGCAAGATCCTGGTGGAGCCAATGGTGCCTGAGGACCTGATGGAGCTGGCAGTGCAGGAAGAAATGCAGGAGGACCACCCCTCCTCAGGCATGGCTACCGGCTCCGGCACTCAGGTACCTCTGCAGTCTGGCTCCACATACACATGCGCCTGGGGTGCTGACCTTGCAAAGCCCCAAAATCCCCTTTGTGTGCCCGGTTTCCTTTGCAGAAAACCTGCTCTTTATTTTTTAAAACTATCACTATTTCTGGTGGAGTGGATTTTCACATGCAGCCGAGAACATAGGGGCCTTGCAAACAGGAAAGTTAGAGGTTCTCTAAGTGAGACCAAAGCCCCGTCCTCTTCTTCGTGTGAACTACACAAGGACATTTGATGCCTCTGTGAAAAAGTCTGACCCAAAGAGGAAGTCCAACTGCTATGAAAAGGCAGAAGTTTTAGAACCCCACTCCTCCTCACCTATGAGGGGCCGGTAAGCACCTCAAAGGAAGACAGTTTCCCTGCCCATCCATGCTGGCTCAGCTAACACACATACCACAAGCTAGGCTGGCTTGAGGAGTTTGTGCTAGGTTAGAACGCAGGCTCCAAGTGTCAACATCGATGTATGGCCCAAAGCCTAATCCAAACAGCTGGGTTAACTGCTCTGCATCTCTTCTACCCCTGAATATGTGTACAGAGTCACACGTTTGGGTAGTCATCTTTGTGATAGGGCTGTTCAAACCAGGGTTGGCAGCCCAGGAAGGGAGTTTATGGCCAGTTACATGGCATTGTGTGCAGTGATTACTCAGCCAGACATGAGTCACTCCATCTCGAATGTCCAACACAGCCTCATTTGACGAAAAACTGAGGGCTGGGAGACATTTGTTAGAGTTTGGCCCCAGGACTTTGACCTTGGCAAATTCCTGATCTTCAGTTTCTCCATCTACGTGTGTGTGTGTGTGTGTGTGTGTGTGTGTGTGTGTGTGTGTGATGCTGGAGTTTAAACCCAAGGATTCCTGAGCTACATCCACAGCTCTTTTTATGTTTTTCTAAATCTTTAGACAGGATCCTGCTAAGTGGCCCAGCCTGGCCTCTAACTTGTCATCAGCCTCTCAAGTAGCTAGGAATACAGGCATGTGCCACCAAGCCCAGCACTTTCTCCATCATGAAAAGATCTTGCCTTGGATTGCAGACTGCTATGAAAGTTCCTTGAACTATTTAAAAGGACATTTCCATGGGAATCCATTCTGTCCTTATTTATGTCCTTATTGTGCTCAGAAGTTATGGTTCTTTCTTCACCACTCACAAGTTTTCTTCTCCTTTGGATCCACTTGTAATTAAACTTTCAGTGTAGCCTTTATTTAAAATTGCCAAAATAACCAGGAATGGATGTCATCTGCCTGTGTGCAGTGCATTACTGGGTTGCTTCTGGGTGCCAGGTAATGGCCACCTGGAATGTACCAGGAAAGGCCACCAGGCTGGGGGGAGCGGATGGAACCATTGTGTGATCAGTAAAGACTCTAGAGAAGGAAAAAACGGAGAGGAACAGGATGGCTCTATCCAGATACTTGAAGTGTCATCATGCTCACGACAGAGAAGATCAAACTAGGGCTGACACTAGAAGCTGCAGAGCAGACCTCTCTCAGATGCTGTCGAGTGTGCCTCTTGGCAAGACTGCCCCTGCCCAGCTGGGTGAGGTCACCACCGCCACCAAGCGTGAGCGTCACCTCTTCTGGGAAGGCTTAGAGCCAAAACTTTTGAGCTCACTTTCCAGGAACTGCAGAGACACTTCCTTCCATTAAGGTTGGTTTCTTCTAGTCTTGAACTGAGACAGAGACAGAGAGAGAGATGCTCTAATCAATGCTTGGTTTGTTATGGGAAGAGATATATAGTATATAGCAAAAGAAAGGGGAAGGCAAGTGGACAATTTTCAAACTTTTTACTAAGGTGCGTTTGTGATACATAATTACATTCATCACAGGGAATTGGTACATACACATTCTGTGTCTTCATCCTTTTTACTTCCATTTCTCCTCTCCTCCCTCTTGTCTCCTCCCATCCCTAGATTCCCTTCCAATCTTCACAAAGTTTATCTCCCTATCTCCTATCTTCTATTTTTATTTTGCTCTTTAAATTATTTCTGCTTTGTGTTCTTCACTTAGAGAAACCATGTGCCATTTAAGCTTCCGTGACTGATTTATTTCACTTAGTATTAAAGGTACATCCATTTTCCTACAGATGACTCAGTTATCTTTATGGCAGAGCAGTGCTCCACTGTGTGTAAATACTGCATTTCTTTATCCATTTATTTTTTGGATGGGCATATAGGTTGCTTCCAATATTTAGCTATTATAACTTGTGCTGCTAAAAACATACATAATTTTAATCCAAATAAAAATTCATATGGTGTTTTCTCACTCCCTCCCTCCCTCTCATCCCTGCTTTGCTGTGTACTTATATGAATCATAAAGGGCTAAAATGCACCAAAGGGCCACTGTGTGCTATCACAGTCTAATTTTGGTCTCTAGAGCATGCATATGTGTGTACCTTTTCCACATCATTAGCACTGTATGTTCTTTGGGGAGCAGGACTGTGGTGGCTCTCTCTTGTTTGTATACAGAGCACAGTTCAGGGAAATCAGAAGTTGTCTCCAGGCCCTGCATACAGCCTTGTCCGTTCTTTTCCAAGAATCCCATCTCTTTCCTGTCCACCTCAGCCAGTCAGCTGTGAAGTCAGATCCACTTTCTTCATTTCTCAAATGTGTTCATTCCATTTGATGTCCTCTGCCTAGGGTCGTTTGAGGCCTCCATTCCCTGGACCTAAAATGACCCCCACAGAGCCTTCTTGCTGGCTTTTCCCTGACCCCAGACTCAGAAAGCAGCTAGGAGAGAGCACTCAGAAGAAGGCTGACCTCAGAAGCCAGCAGAATGCACCAGAAATGATAAAGAAGCAGCTTCTGCCAATGCAGGAATCTAGCTTTCAGGAGAAAGAGGAGGAATGAGGGACCTTGGCACCTCTCAAGGAGTTGGGGTTGTCTAGCATGGCCTTCAGCAAGGCCTTGCAGTTTTGCCCTTCGGTTCCTGGCTGCAGGAGCTGAGATGCCCACCAGGCCTTGGCGGTGCCTAGAATGCCTCATATACCACCAGGTTTCCTATGGACTTCCTGTGGGCAGTCTTGTGTCCTCAGGTGGGTGAGTCAGCAATAAGTCCTGTGTGATACTGTGTCCTGACAGGTGCACCCAACCACATTGTGCCACATCGTCAGCAGTCCTGACCTCTGGCCTGCGGAGGAAACGTCCAGGAAGCAACACCCTGGGAAAGTGAAGCTCTCACTCTCAGATGGCAGGGACACCAAATGCTTCTGCTCTGCATTTCAACTTTGCACATTCACTGAGGAACTTGAGAACTCTTCCAAAGCCTCCACCCAGGTATGGAGAGCTGTTGGAGCTGGATGACTGAGAGGACATGTAACTTGTGTGAGGGCTTGGACTTGCCTGAGGGGCCCCTGGCTTCCCAGCAGGCTGCAGTCCATTTGCCCGGGAGAGTGGAGAGTCCAAACTCATGCAGTCCCATGTGACATACATGTTCCTGTGCACCAAGGCATGAGCATGGCGGCAGTGAGTGCCCCCAGAGCGGCAGAGGCAGGCAGTGCAGTCACCCAGAGGCAAGATGCCTGCTGCCTTCTGCCCTTGGAGAATGGCATGGGAGGGAGTGGTGAGTACCTTTGTGGGAAGCTCTTTAACATCTTGTCTTTGATGCCACAGGAGCTGGAGCTGCAGATGGAACAGCAGGAGGAGAAGCCAAAGATGCATCAGGAGGAGGATCTGCAGGTACAGCAGTGGGAGGAGCTGCAGGTGAAGCAGTGGGAGGAGGTGCAGATGGAGCAGAAAGAGAAGGCAAAGATGCAGCAGCAGGAAGAGGAGCCAAAGATGCAGCAGAAGGAAGAGCCACAGATACAGCAGGAGAAGCCAAAGATGGAGCATCAGAAGGAGATGCTTCAGGTGCAGCAGCAGGAGGAGGAGCTACAGCTACAACAGCAGGAGAAGTCAAAGATGGAGCCACAGGAGAAGCTGCAGATGTAGGAGAAAGAGAAGCCAAAGATGCAGCAGCAGGAGAAGCTGCAGGTGCAGCAGCAGGAGGAGCCATGGATGCTTCAGAATCAGGTGCTTGAGGAAGAGCAGAGACAGGAGCAGCAGCCACAACAACAGCAGGTGCAGGAGCAGCTGAGGCAGCAGAATGGTGTCATCTCGGAGAACCAGGTGGTACGGACACATCTGTAAAGCCAGCCTGGCATATCTATGCGTCTCCACAGTAACTCTGTTGTACCTGTGCAGACTCAGTTCAGAGTCTCACCCCTTCAAATGAGCACTGAGCAACAACCCTCTAGCAGCAATCAAGATAAAGACTCTGAGAATGGGGGAGATGGGAGTCCCAGCTAAGAGGTGTAGGAAACAGGGAGAGGGGCTGGTGTGCCTGCTTTCCCCTCAAGACTGGACACCAGGCCTGAGATCACAGATGAATGACTCGGCCATGGGCTGCCAGCAGCCCTCTTCTGAGTAGCAGCTGGCTGCCAACTCTTCTTGCCCTGTGGCCACTGGCCACCCTGCCTCTGTATATGTGGTATCTGACTAAGCATCGGTGCGTGGACCAGAGGATCTCCTACAGGAAAAGCACTAGATGAGGAAGCCTCCAAGCCAGGGAACTAGCACCCAAACTCTGAAATCACGTGACTTGGCTCCGCCCACCCTGGGCACAGGGCGTCTGTAGGGGAGTTGCCGAGTGGTAGAGTGGTCAGAGTTGACTGGGCTTTCAGGTCCACTGTCCACCTTCCCTCGAACCGGTGATGACAGTAGTTGAGGTGAAAGGCTCTTCATGGCAGTGACAATGGATGTGAGGCTAGTGGAAGTGAAACACTCTTCACATTGCCGTCAATGGCCACGGCACATAAAGCCTTAGTCCTGTGTGGCATTATGGAGGCACACACACGTTTCTGTTCAACAGTAAAGTCATTGGCTCCAAGCGCCAGAAAAAGAAGGCTCTGCCCAGCAAAAAGCAAAACCAAAAAGCAAATAAAAGCAGCAGCAATACAAGCAGAGGTGATCCCTCTCAGCAGCCATACTCGCTATGTTTACACCAAAAGCAGTGTGCCTCACGCACCTGCTAGTGGCCCTCACATACCGAGGGCCAATACTCTGAGACCCCTGTCACTGTCACTGTCAGCTCTCTTCTCTTGCAGTATTCATCCTGCAGAACAACAGGGGACCTGCATGGGTGCAGCCGCATAGGCAAATAGCTCTGAGTCAATTTCCACTCCCGCCTTGTCACGGTCACCTGTAAGTCCTCCCTCTGACTTCAACACAGAGGACTCCATACAAGTGTGGCTAGACTCCCCAGATTCATAGGATGTCTTCCTGGAGCTGGACAGTTGGTCTGTTAGTGATCAGAGCTCCTCTCGTGACCAGGCCACCTGGCAGCAGGTACGCTATTGCCTTCTCCTTTGCCTCCAGCCCAGGTCAGGAGGGATTCCGTCTCTTCCCTGTATGCACACACTCTAGGAGTGCACTGTGTGTGTGAAATCCAGACTTCAGAGCTCAGTGCATGAGAGAACGATGACTCACATGACTGCAGCATGCGCTGCTGAGCGCCACTGTTCTCCGAAGGACTCTGAAAAAGTGGGTTGCCGCAGTGGGGCTCTGCAGAATCCGACTTCTGCACTGCTCTTGAAAATATGCTCCCTGATGGGCCGGGCGTGGTGGTGCACGCCTGTCATTCCAGCACTCTGTAGGCTGATGCAGGAGGATTCCCTTGAGTTCGAGGCCAGCCTGGGCTAGAAGTGAGTTCAAGGCCAGCCTAGGCTACATGGCGAGGCCCTGACTCAAAAAAAAAAAAATCCCTTGAGTAGAGTGAGCCAGGCAGGCAGTGATTTTAATGCTGATCTCCTTGCCCATGCCTGGCCCCCAACCTGCCTTTGTGGATCTTCAGTTCTGCTACAAAATCTAGAGCCATGTATGGGTGTACTTCCTCAAATTGGAAACAACAACCCAAAGCAGGCACCCAAGGCCCCTCTGTTGAGAGCACTTGGTGTCCATCTTAGAGGGCTTTGTATTACGTGGGACAGATGCACCTTGGAGGCCTGCAGTGGCCACTTTTCCAGCATGGGAGCTGGACCAGATGGCAATAACACAGGATTCTACTCCCACGAATCTTCCCCCAGGTGCTACGTGGACCATATACATTCCACCTGACCGAGAAACATCACTTCTGAAAGGTGTTTACACACTGGCATTCTAAATCTTAAAATAGCGTAACACCCCCCCCCAAGCAACAACAGCAACAAAACAAAGATACATAAACAGTGAGTGAAAGGAAAATGAGACCTTAGTTATTTCAAAGAACTAAATGTATGATTGTTGTCACACATCTTCACAGCCCAGCCACCATGGCCACCAGAAAGAAGCCAGAAGGGTCAATGGGTCCAGTGGTTCCATTGCCGAACTGCATTCCGGAAGGACCCTTCCTCATGCCTGCTTTTAAGATTGATCATCTTTGATGGGGCCCTGCAGGTCAGAGTGGGAGTGAGCTAAGCAGGTAGCCGGGAGAAGCTGAGAATCGGGTGCCGTGAGGTTGCTCATTGGCAGAAAGTAGTAGAGTGACCCCGGGCAGGCCAGCATTGGGTCTTGCACCCTGAGGCCAGCCTTCCCATCTCAGGTCCACTGCCCAGAGCCCAGCACTCCTGCTCCTCCTCCTCCTCCTTCATCCCATTGAGTGAGGCTTGTTCAAGCCCTCCCTCATGTCTAAACGGAGCCCTGGTGACCCCTGCTCCTCAAAATGGAAAAGAGCCACACAGCCACCTGCTGCAATGCTGTCTTTCCATCATTCTCCTGCACACTTCAGCATGTGTCACTTTGTTAAAATGGATCAAATAGCTGCAAATCAGGGTCAGCTTTGGAAGCGACTGAGTCCAGGGCCCTGGGCTGTGGCTATGGAAGGACTGGGTGTGGGAGGATGGACAGAGACCCAGCAGCTTTAACGCAGGTTTGGGAAGGTGGAGGTCCGCTGCTGCTGATGGGGAGAGGCAAGAGGGGGAGGAGCCTTTCTTTCTGCTCCCCCGTCCCCCAGCACCTTGCAGGCTCAGGGTGCACAGAGGCACTTCTCAGCCCAAGGGATCCCCCCTACACCATGAGGGTGGCTCCATCCAAGCATTTCACCTCCTCCTCTTTTCTCAGCCCAAGGAAGCACCCGAGGCAGGTGGGCTGGCCTCTCCTATGAACCAGCCCGAAGGGAGACGCTTCATTCCTGTAGAAGAGTATAACTTGAAGGATCTGCAGGGTCAGCAGAGCCCTCCTCCCCAGCCATGAGAGGAAGGTGGCAGTGCAGGCGGGCCATGGCCCTGCCCCTTGGTGTCTGGTGGGGGCAAACATTTCCCTTTTCCCCAGAAGTTGTATTTGCTCTTGTTTGTTAAACATAGCCTGTTTGTTGGAAGTTATGCTGCAGAAGCAGCCTTTGATACCTAGTTTGCTGACTGCTGTCCCCTGCCCGCCACCCCCAGCTTCGCCTGTACATGATCTACCATGGGCAGGCTGGCTACAGTGTTCTCAAGTTAAATGCCATTTTTATGCCAACAAAAGTTGACTGAGTGGTTTGCATTCTAGTAAGAAGTGCTCAGTGTTAGCCTAAGGGAAACCCAGCAGGAATGGGTCTCCAACTGTGTAAACTTAGAATCTCAACAAAGGTGCTTGGGAGCTAATTCTAGCTTCTTTGCTTAATAAAAATTTTCATTTGTTGCAACTCTGTCAGAATTTACTCCGACTGACTTTGAGGTCCCAGGAATGCTATTGACTCAGCTGGAGTCCCAGCCAGAGTCCCTATGGGATGATGGGCTCTTTGGAGCTGGGCACCTCCCAGGGGACCTCCTCCCTTCTGCTTCTTGGTCACACTGTGCCACACTTGCAGAGGCCTGGGGCTGCTGCCTTTCCGTGTGGCCAAGGGCCCAGTGCCCAGACCCTCTGCTTCGCTAGGGTGTGCTGGCCCCATCCTGGTGCCTGAGGGTAGCCTCCTCGGGGTTGGCAGTTCTCAGGCCCATGTTTCATGCATCCCCACTGGGTGAGCCCCCTTTGCCTGTGAGTTCTGTCTCCTGTCTGTAGTGTTTTCACTCCCGGCCGTCCTTCCTAGAAGAAGAATGATTTTGCCTACCGGTCAGACACCAAGCAGAGCACCATCCCCGCTGTCCACACCATGCTGGGGGTGTGGAGGGTTTCTGTAGCCCTGCTAGAATTTGCCTGTGTCTCTCGAAAGGTCATAGACTCTGCTGGAAGAAAGCAAAGGAAACCCTCATTCTCCAGTGGCAAGTAAAATAAAGGGGATATGGTAGGCCTCACCCCCACAGGAGTAGGCTGATACTCCTTAGATGGTGTCATCTCTACCATGGTGGTCAGGGCTGAATGTTTGTGGCCCCCCGTTCATATATTGAAGGCCTTACCTCAGTGTGGTGTATGTGGGGAGGAGGCCTTTAGGAAGCAGTTGTGATGAGATGAGGTCATCAGGGTGGGGCCCTCATCGTGGGATTAGTGCCCGTCTAAAACAGTAGACAGCAGAGAGCTTGCTCCTGCCTGGCAGACCTCTTAGGTGCACACACAGAGGTCATGTGAGCACGAGGGGCACTGTTCACAGGCATGCTCAGACCCTCATTTCAGCAGGGACATCTTCAAATGAATGCAGGGCACAACACCTGAACTCCAGGACAAGTGCTTTCTGTCCTTTGTCCTCCCGCCGGCCTCATGTGTTTCCTGGACCCAGTGTCTGACTCAAGCAAACTTACCCCACCTTTATTCTGGAGTTTCTCAGGTGTAAACCAGGGAGAAGTCCAAGGCCAGGCAGACCCCAGAAAGAGGTGGGAGGGAGAATCCGCACGCAAAGCAGGCCTTGCTCCTGGGAACCCATAGGTTCCCCAGCCTTCAGCATGTGGCTCTCCTTGTGGCACCATCCTTCCTGGGCAGGACCAGGATGGTAGCCACCTTCTGCCACATGTCCTGGGCACCTGGTTTGGGGCACAAGGGTCTCCTGGATTTGCTGCGCACTTCCTTCCTCACTCCCTGCTCAGCCCACAGGAGCTTCTGCTTGGATGGAGCAGTAGAAGCATGGAGGGGCCGGGTCATTAAGACTCATTGGCAAGTACAGCAGCCCCACACTAGAAGTAGCCTGCCACCATCACAGTGGATCTGGGAGTCCCCCCTCTTATGCTACTTCCCCCATCCCCTGCAGTGATGCCAGCAGGGCAGTCCCCAGCTGGGACAATCCCCACCCTACCCTGGGGTTGCCCCGCAGGACTCAGCAGTGCACCCTGAAGCTGGATGGGACACACTGGCCTGGGAGGTCACAGGAGCCACGTTTCCATGCAGCCTGGTGGGCAAGCACTCCACAAAGGTGCCTCAGGTGCCGCACATGGCAGAGCTTGCTGACACGCCATGGAGACCCCCATGACAGTTTACTCCCAGGTGGGCACACAACACTCTGTACGGAAGAGAATGAGCCATGTGGCTGAATATTCATTCATGTGTTTGGGCTCAAAACTGCATTAGTGACACCCACCAGCCACCTGTGGAGCTGCCCGGGTGCCTGCAACAACAGAAGAGCCGCCCACCCCCCTCTGGCCTCTTGGCTGTGCAGCTACCTGGTTTCACACTACAGAGGCACAGGGGGTCATAAAGGCCATTGTCCTGAGCTGCAGAAATGAACAACAGAGAGAGAGCCTCTCTCAGGCTCCCTGATGAAAAGTGAAGCCCACTGGAAAAATGAAGAGAATCTGTGCAATAAAGGCACACCAGACCACTCTGCTTGGTAAGTTGGAGGGATCATCACCTCCCATTGGAACCTGCACTATCTTCAGGAGAAAGGCAGCTGGAACCTGCAGTAGAACCTTGCAGAGTTCAACCCTTCAGGAGGACAGGGAGCTCACCTTGGGCCTTGCAGCCAGAAATCTGCCTGAATCTCACGGGTCTGTGACTGGCTTGCTGAGACTCACTGACTTATAACTCCACAATGCTGTCCACATTGTCTATTGTGACAGCAGAGACATACCCTGAAGGAGGTCCTTCACTTTTATCTTTTATTTGTTATTTTCAAAATTACCACTATTTTTTGCTCTTATTTTTAATTTTTTCCTTCTTTTTCTACTCTTTTAAAAATTTTGTCTTTTTTCCTTCTTTTTGCTTTTCTTTCTCTCTCCCTCACTCCCTTGCTGTCCGACATTGTTCTTCATCTGCCTTCGTGTTCCTCTTCTGGCCCTAATTTGTATTTCTTTTTTATTTTTCTTTTCTTCTCTTTCCTTCTCTCACCTGTGTCCTCAGGCTCCACTGCAAACCTTCCCCTGTCCTTCTAACTACTTATCCCTCCCTCTCCAACTCCTTCTAACTCCCCTTTCCAAAGGGTAAAGTTGCTATATTGAAGAGTTTATTCACTATAAACATATGTTGGGTTGGTCCTTGATTTTGATCTAATTCACACAATTAAAGGTGATAGATTAATAACTACCACAAACTTATTTTCTATGAAGTACTTGATGCTATTGTGTTGCTGACTGTATCACTTGAGTTAAGATGTTGTGACTGATCTAATCAGTTGTCCTCCCTGGTATAATAAAAATGAGACTCAGAGTCATTAGAGACTCAAAACCTAAAGACCAGCTATGTCTGGAAGACACTTTCGAGAAGCAATCATTCCATAAGGGTCCTAAATACATCAAAAAAGATACTTACAATAAACAATTTCAAAGTATCAGCCCAGGAACTAAACCAAGGACAGTACCAAAAACAAAAATGAGAAGACATTTAAGTAAGGCACAAACTCAGACATCCACCCCACAAAAGGCAAATTCTGGGAGAAACGAGGTGGAAAAGTCCAATAATCAAAAACCTGGACACACAGAACTGATAGCACAGGAAGTAACAAAACAGATGAATGAGGCTCTAGAAAAATTCAAAACAGAAATAATCTCCCAGATAACTACAGAGATGGTAAGTAGAGTGAAAGACATGATTAGAGGCTCTAGAACAGAAACAGATAAAAAAAATAGATGAGCTCAGAAATATGCTAGAAGACATGAATGCCCAGCATAAGAAAGAAATGGAAACCATGATCACCCAACATAAGAAGGAAATGGAATCCATGAAACTGATTCAAACAGATATTCAGGAGATTAAAAACTCCATTGAAAGCATGCAGAGCAGATTAAGGGAATCTGAAGATAGAATATACAAGACAGGATTGGGGTTAAGGACCATGAAAACAGAGATCTCTTCAAAATAGTAAGGAACCATGAGAAATCAATCCAACAGTTGCTAGATGATGCAAAGATGAATAACATAAGACTGATAGGAGTCCACGAAAAACCAAGAGAACATACAATTGATATAAAAAAACTGTTCACAGAATAGTAGAAAACTTCCCAGAGAGAGGTGGAGAATTGGACACACAGATAAGTGAGGCATATAGAACTCCAAGTAGCCATGACTAAAAAAAATCTACACCTAGATATATAATAGTCAAGATCCCAGAAACCCAACAGAAGAACAAAATCCTACAGGCAGTTAGAGAAAAGAAACAAATCACCTACAAAGGCAAGCCCATCAGAATCATGGCTGACTTCTCAACCCAAACCCTCAAGTCAAGGAGAGCCTGGAGTGAAGTATTTCAAGCCCTAAATGAAAATAAAATCTAACCTAGACTGTTGTATCCTGCAAAATTATCTTTCAAAATCGATAGGCAAATTAGATATTTCCACAACGAAGAACACCTGAGAAATTTCATGAACACCAAACCAGCACTCCAAACAATTCTAAACAATATCCTAGAAAAAGACAATGAAGGTCACAACTCCATGAGGCCCAACAGAGGGAAGCCACCAGACAAGGTAAGACACTAAAGGGAAAGGGGGAAAAATGAGAAATGAAAGAGCCAACAACAGTAAAACATCATGACAAGGATGAGTCAATATCTATCAATTATAACTATCAATGTTATTGGCCTCAATTCACCAATCAAAAGAAATAGACTGACAGAATGGATTAAGAAGCAAAATCCAGCAATATGCTTTATACAAGAAGCACACCTAACTCAAAAGGAAATTCATAGACTGAAAGTTCTCTGAAAACAGTTCTCCACACCACAGGAACCCAGAAAAAAGCAGGCATAGCAATCTTATTTGCAGACAAAGTAGATTTCAAACCAAAACTTATTCAGAGAGACAAAAGATGATCCCTATATCCTTGTGAAGGGAACAATCCAAGAGGAAGAGATGACAATCCTAAATATATATGCACCAAATATTAGTGCATCCAAATATACAAAACAAATATTAATGGACATGAAAAACCAAATAAGGACTAATACAATTATAGTGGGGTACCTCAATACCCACCTATCACAAATAGACTGATCATCTAGACAAAAAACGAACAACAAAATTCTGGAACTGAACCAAGCTTTTGAACAAATGGGGTTAATAAATATTTACTGACTGTTCCACCCCACAAAATCAGACTACACATTGTTTTCAGGTGCACATGGGTCATTCTCCAAAATAGACCACATGCTAGCTCACAGGACATGTCTAAGTAAATGTAAAAGAATTGAAATTACCCCCTGTATATTATCAGACCATAGTGCAATAAAATTGGAGATAAATGACATAAGAAACTGCAAAACCCCCACAAACACATGGAAATTGAATAACACCCTCCTAAACAACCAATGGGTCACAGAGGAAATTAAAGAAGAAATTAGACAGTTTCCACAAGTAAATGATAATGCCAGTACAATATAGAGGAATCTATGGGACACAATGAAAGCTGCTCTATGTGGGAAATTCATAATAGTGAATGCCCATATTAGGAAAACAGAGAGAACTCAGATAAATAACCAAATGCAAAATCTCAAGCTCCTAGAAAAAGGAGAGCATAATAAATCCAAAGCTCATACAAGAGAGGAAATTATAAAGATCACAGCAGAAATCAATGCAATGGAGACTAAGAAAATGGTACAAAAAGTTAATGAATCAAAGAGTTGGTTTTTTGAAAGAATAAATAAAATCGGTAAACCTTTAGCCAATCTTATCAAAAAAAGGAAAGAAAAGGCTCAAATCCAGGCAATTAAGAATGAAAAAGTTGAAGTCACAGCAGACCCAGCAGAAATCCAAAGGATCATCAATACCTACTTTGAGAATCTGTACTCTAATAAAATGGAAAACACAGAAGAAATGGACAGATTCCTAGATACATA